>JADBJO010003223.1:17500-20199 GCA_016801955.1 Conus betulinus
AATGGATTGAAGAAGGTGTGAAAAGAATTCAAAATACTTTTTAGGCATAGAAAAATCCAGAGGCAGAAAAATTTAATCACTCGGCTTGTTAGGGACTCAGGAGAAATTATCACTGGCCAGAAAGAACTACTACGGGAACAAGTGTCATATTATAAAACGCTATATAATCAGAAAACAAATGTTGCAGATGTAAAGGCAGCCACAGATAGTTTCTTAGAGGAAGAGACCATGACGAGATTAGAGGAAGAAGATGCTGCATTATGTGAAGGTGCAGTAACCCTGAAAGAAACAACTGATGCTCTAAAGATGATGAAAAATGGTTTCCGCTCCGGGAAGCGACGGAATAACCGCCGAATTTTATAAATTCTTCTGGAGCAAAGTAGGTCGTCTAGTAACCGATTCGTTTAATGATTCATTTAATAGAGAAGAACTGTCTTTTACACAAAAGCAGGGAGTCATAACATTACTTCACAAAGGTAATGATTTAGACAGAGATAAGTTAAATCACTGGCGACCTATTACATTAACAAACACTGATTACAAAATACTGGCAAAAAGCTTAGCGGTGAGATTAGGAAGGGTGATACCGAAATTGGTTAACGAGGATCAGGTAGGGTACATAAAGGGTAGAAACATAGCAACAGTTGTGAGAAACGATAGATGATGATGATTAATTATTTAAATATAACGGGTAAATCAGGATACCTTGTGGCTCTAGATTATTCCAAAGCTTTCGACTCCATATGTAAAAAAATTCATCTTGCATGCTTTTAAAGTGTTTGGTTTTGGCAGTTCTTTTCAGACATGGATATCGGTTTTAACCAGCAATTGCCAGAGTAGTATTAACCATGGTGGATGGATCTCTGAGGCTTTTGATGTTAATTGTGGAATTAGGCAAAGGCTGCCCATTCTCTCCCCTTGCCTTTATTTTAGCGGTAGAGATTTTAGCAATAAAAATAAGAAACAGTCCTATCTCAGGTATTATGACACCAAAAAAAATGTTAAAAAAGAATGTTTAACGCTGTATTGAAAATAAAACAATTAGCTGATGATACGACACTATTTCTTAAAAATAGAGAGGATATGATAATGTCTTTAAACATACTTAACTCGTTTGAAAACTTTTCAGGACTTAAACTGAATTTGCACAAAACCAAAGCAATACGACTAGGTAAAGGAGGAGAAGAACGGAATTTACCGTTTCCCATCGTTTGATAAATAAAAAATCCTGGGAATTTTTTTTTCCAGACAGAAACAATGGCTAGAAATATGAAGATAATTGGAAAAGTCGAGTTAAAAGAATCCATAATTTGATAAAACAATGGAGTAGAAGGGATCTCAGTATACATGGCAAAATTGTTATAGTTAAATCCTATATTGTCAGCCAGTTGACATTCGTTATGCAATGTATAGGTATCCCGGAAGTAATTCTTAGGCAGGTGAAACACATTGTTGTATAGGTTTATTTGGCAAAGAAAATTTAGCAACCGTAAAGCTTTCGAAAAAGGTGAAAAGAAAAACAATGGAAAGTGACTATAGTGAAGGAGGGACTTAAATGATTAATATGTTAGATTTCAAAAATGTTTTGTATTTACAATGGGCTGGAAAGCTGTTTTTGTGCTACTAACGAGATCTGGACCTTTATACCCAAATGGCATTTGGGTAAACTTGCTACAGAACGAAATATTTTCAGGATAAACTGCAGATCAAAGCAGCTACAAAAAGTGAGTGAAATAGAAAACGACTTTTGGAAAGAAGTCATTATTACATATCTAGATAATAAAAAAAAGAAATTAAATTACAGGATGTAAACAGCAAGAACGTTCATAGTCAAATGCTATTTCATAACACTCTAGTACAATATAAGAGCAAGGTTTTGTACTTTCAAATTGGTTTGAAAATGGATTTGAATGTGTTCAAAAATATAGTGCATGCACATGAAAACCGACTCTTGAGTTTAGAAGTAGTTTCAACTGTAATAGATAAAAATAAAGCAAATGTAATTTTTGAATACAACGCTCTTTGCAACGCAATTCCAAGACAATGGATGAACTGGATTCAACGTGGCGAAATGAGTCGTGAAAACATCCATGTGGAGTCCTGCATTGCAAGTGAGTTTAATGTAAAACCAAAGAAAATAAAGACCTTATTATTAAAAGCGGGAGATGAAATCAATCTAAAACCTCACGCTTATGAAGTCTGGCAAAGAAAATTTAATTTTGTTCTCAACGACAGTTTTTGGATCTTGCCGAGAAAAGTTTCAAAAGAAGTTCGGTTACACGAACTACAATGGAAAATAAACCATAATATCTATCCAACAAATATCATTCTTGAAAAAAATGAAAGTAACAGACTCTAATAAATGCGATTACTGTATTGATGAGATTGATTTCATTGAGCATTTTTTTTTTTTCAATGCCCAAATGTAAGTCTGTTTTTGGAAAAAAAATTGAAGTACTTTTATGGCTTGAAATTGGAAAACCAGTAAAATTATTGGTTGTGGATGTTTTATTTAGTGTGTTTGTAAAAAGGAACTGAACCAAAAAGAGTCTGTATTAGTTAATCATATCATTTTGTTGGGCAAAATGTGTATAAGTAGAGAAGAAAATGCATATTCAGTAACAACCATTCTAATGTAACTAACACCCTAATTCATTTAAAAGACGCCGCCTGAATGTCTGACGGCCGGTCTGTCTGTC
>JADBJO010003223.1:20610-30610 GCA_016801955.1 Conus betulinus
TACCAGTGTTAACATACACATGTGTGTAAAACACAAAATGAAACACCGAAAATGATTATATTTTTTGTTTTAATATATGCTGTTTCCTTGTATATACAAAACATGATCAGAGTGAGTGTGCCAGTTCACCACACATTAGAGCATCAACAAACCCAGACACTTTGTATCAAACGCCAAAACACTAAAATCTGCAAAAACTGTGTCCATTTGTAGGAGAACATACAGATTATGCATGGTGTGTAAGAGACTGGTTGGAAAAAAAAAGAACTGGATGACGAAGAAGATCAGCACTGCCACTCAGATTGCCGAACTGCCAGCTTACACATCGTATGCTGAAGCAGTCAGTTCGGGGCCAGTGCCATCGCCCGCGGAGCAGCAGAAGAGAGGCCCTCAATATTAAAAAAAAAAAAAAAAAAAAAAAAAAAAAAAAAAAAAAACCCCCCCCCCCCCCCCCCCCCAAAAAAAAAAAAAAAAAAACAACCAAAAAAAACCCAAAAAGACAAAGAAAGCGCCGATCCATTGAAAATAGAACGCAACAAACTCAGCGAAGTGACGTAAAAAAAACAATACGTCAAAAAGACAACAGCACGTCACGATTCTGCATATGGAGGAAAGAAGAAAGAACTGAATCTGATCTGCCCCGTATCCTTGCCTTGCACGATTCTATGACCAGCAAAGTCAATGATGAGAGACTTGGGAGATTCCTTTGGATTCCAAGCAGAATCGTGGAAAAATTTCATGATTAAGGACATCCAAAAAACACATTTGAATCGGCATACCAAAGACACGACGCACTACTGATCCACTGTGGAAGAAATGACTTAAAGTCAACATCTCAAATGGACTGCAGTAAAGATCTGGTGCAGTGTGTCAGGCACATCAAGAAAGAAAATCCTGGTCTAAAATAATTGTTAGTAA
The DNA here is from genome assembly GCA_016801955.1 of Conus betulinus. NCBI lineage: Eukaryota > Metazoa > Mollusca > Gastropoda > Neogastropoda > Conidae > Conus > Conus betulinus. Next base: position 21,529 of record JADBJO010003223.1, read on the forward strand.
AGCAGCACCAGTCACAGATACTCAACTGACCATCAAGAGAGATCTGTTCAACGCCCTCCTGACCTCAGCGCTGAGTGAAGACGAGGACATCAGCCTGATCAGCCATAACAACCTGCGCACTAGCTCCTGGCATCTCCGTGACGGCCTCCACCCCACCAACAGTGCCAGCGTCCTGGCCAGCAATATCAGGTGCCACGTGAGAGACCTGCTGTGGAACCGACCCAGGAAGACCCGACGATCGCGGCACCAGCCACCGTGGTACTACCAGCCCTACCCGGATCCTCTGCTCTACAGCCTGGGCCCCCGGAGCAACAGGTTCAGCGTGCTTGGCGACTGGTGAAAGTGGAACTTTGTCAAATTCCAGCACCACTTGTGACTATGGCGTAACTCACGCTAATATATTTCAACTGCGGCATACGAAAATCATCACCCATTTTGCTTTGACTCAGACATTCATTAATGTGTATTTGTTAACTTTATCTAAATATCGTTTGTATTAACTTACAAATACCGTAAGTTAAAATGCTTGTCATAAGTTAAAATTCTGATGTTAAAAGACAGCCCTTTTAATGTATTTCTGTGGAACTGTCGATCTATTATAACTTCCATTGACCGATTAACACAAAAACTTGCAGAAGAAAACTACAAAGTGTTGGCCTTACAATCCCTAAACACACATAGAAATAAGTTATCTGAACTTGCTGGCTATTATTTCCCCCCAACTGTTCAACATGGGAACACTAATGATAAAATCAACGTAGCCATTTACATCAAGTCAGGAGAGAAACTACACCTCCAATGAAGTCCTTCCTGTTCCACCAGACACACGTGACTCCTATTCCTGCGCAGTCAGGGTTCAGGTAAATACTAACATCGTGTTAATTTACTGTTGTGTCAGTCTATCTACCACAGGGACCTAACAAGCAAAATTCTGAATGGTTACGATGATTTCATTTAAGACCAGATGAAACCAAGTCTCTTGTAACTGGAGATTTTTAATGCCCATTCCCCGTTTTGGGAAAAGGATTGCCAGCTGATTTCTAGTAACCGTTTTATTGAAAATCTAGTCGACTCGTCCTTATATCTTTCGAATGACGAGAGAATAGCACGTGTTCCTGACAACCCAAAGCACAAACCAAGTGCATTAGATCTAACTTTGATATCTCCAGATCTAGCACCCCTTTGTGATTAAACCCTCATGACACACTCAATAGTGATCATATTCCAATCATTACTATCTTCGAAACTACAAGGCATGAAACAATAGATTTGACAAAGGAAAAAGTCCCAAAATATAATTATAAATTAGCTAACTGGGGTAAATATACGGAATTACTAAAAACTTTCTACGTCGACACAAAAGAGCTTGATACACAAACTACTTACGGCCTATACGATCGGTTCCAGAATGCTATGTTTTCTGCCACGAAATCAGTCAGTACCTATGATAAAACCTATTAAATCAAGTTTAAAAAATCACACAGTTAATGTCTGGTGAATTGAGACGTGTGAAAAAGAGAAAAAGGAGGAGGAAAACATCAAACTGAGAGAATATTTACGAAGCAAAGAAGAGCTCCCTAAAAAGCTTCTTGAGAAAAAAAAAGCCAAAAATAATTTTAATCACATCACAGCACAAGCAAAACGGCAGTATTGGTTTTAGTTTTTAAGAATGAAATAACAAACTATAAAGATTTTCAAAAAGTGTGGGAAAAGTTAAGAACAATGAAGAATGGAGTAAACTTGCCAAGATGTCCTGTCAAGCTCCCAAACTCTTGATTTCCCTTCTAATCTAGAACAGCCGAAAATTTTGTTGACATATTCGCAAAAAATGGCAGCAAAGATAGTTTATCAACAGAAAACAGACTGCACAGAGAGCAAGAAGAAGACTTCACCGAGAACGATTCAAACCCTGAAATAAACCACCATCTGAATGCTCCCATAAAACCGTTCAAGAAGTAGAAGAATGACTTGCTAATCTGGGAACCAAAAAAAATCAGTGGGTTTAGATGGTATCTCTAATGAAATGCTGCGTCATGTCCCACCTAATGTTAAACGCTTTATCTCGGTCTTCATTCAAAAATGCTGAGAAAACGGCAATTTGCCTTCATTATGGAAGCATTCTATTATAGTTCCTATACAAAAACAAGGAAAACCTCGAAGTAACATGAACAGCTACCGCCCAATTGCCCTTACGTCGCATACATGCAAACCAATGGGAAGAATTGTCCTAAACAGATTACTTATTTTTGTAATAAACATCAAAATATCCCTATAAATCAAGCTGGTTTTCAGAAAGGTAGGTCAGCAACAGAACATCTAGTGAAACTCACATGTTAAACAGCAAAATGCATGATGCAAAAACATCTTGGCAACTTTCTTTGACATAAGGAAAGCGTGCGAACAAGTGTGGCATAAACGACTTTTGTATAAACTGAAAACTATTGAAATAATGGAACTATGTATGATTATATCAAAGTTTTCCTTCAAAGTAGAATTATTCAAACAAGAATGGAGCATACATATTCCACCACTAGAACACTGGAAATGGATAAGTATTATCTCCAATCCTGTTTAATATCCTAACTGCAGACATAACCAAAGGCTTATCCAAAAACGTACTTTTAGTACAGTTTGCTGATGACATATGTCTGTGGATGAAAGTCACTATGAAAAGAAAAACCCCATTAAGATTCTTAAATTACATAAAGATCAAATATCAATACGAATCAAACAATATCAGTAGTTTCCTACATGAAAATGGATTGACACTGTCGGTAGAAAAAACAAATCTAATGTTTTTTAACTCTGGATATGACCCGGACAAACTTCCACACAATTTTTTAGAAACACTAGTCATGGAAATAAGAGCAGAAACAATTACATTCAGCATTCGCAAAAACAGAAAAAGTAATGAAAAAGAAAAAGAAATTGAAAAAGAAATACTAGACCTGGAAAGTAAAAATTGCTTAACAGAAACAGACTTGGAGATCTTAAAAAATAAAAAGGGGCAGCTCAGTGAAGTAAGGAAATCGAAAATTGACGGAATGATAATACGATCCAGAGCCAAATGGGCATCTTACGGGGAAAAAAAAAAGCAAATATTTCTGTTCACTTGAGAAAAGGAACTTCGTAAGCAAAATAATGCTTAAACTAGTCACGGACCAAGGAACAACTTTGACAGAAACGGATGATATGTTAAAAGAGACAAAGAACTATTATGAAAATTGATACGCAGAAAAGGAAATATTCGATATTAAAATTGGAAAATATGTAGATAACCTGCCAAAACTAAGTCAGTTAGATCCGAACAATTGGAGGATAAATCACGTTAGAAGAAGCTACCAAAGTCCTAAAAAAAGTGGAAAATGATAAGAGTCCTGGAACAGACGGCATGACGGTAAACTTCTTTAAATTTTTCTGGAGACAATTAGGAGATTTTGTTGTCCGTCCTCGCAATGAGGGATACAGTAATGGAGGAATGTCTGTAACACAAAAAGAAGGAATAATAATTGGTCTTCCGAAAGGAGAGAAACCGCGAGAATACTTGAAGAACTGGAGACCTATCTCACTTTTAAATGTAACGTACAAAATTGCTTCAGCTTGTATTGCAAACAGAATAAAAAATGATCTACCAAAGCTCATAAACGAGGACCAGACGGGGTTTCGTTCCAGGGAGATACATAGGAGATAGTTTACGAACAATATACGATTTAATACATTATTTAGAAGTGAATCGCTTACGAGGGTTATTAATTTCTGTCGACTTCGAAAAAGCATTCGATTCAGTTAACTGGTCATACATGAGTAAATTTCTGGCTGCATTCGGATTCGGAAAAGGTATTCAACGATAGATAGCATCTTTTTACGATTATATAAAGTCTTACGTGATAGTGAATGGGAAAGTGTCTTCAAGTTTTATACTTGGAAGAGGTTGCCGTCAAGGGGACCCTATATCTCCATATCTATTTTTTTTTGTGCGTAGAAATACTAGCGACCAAGATAAGGCAAGACCCCGATATCAAAGGCATAAAGATAGAAAACACAGAATTCAAAATAAATCAGTTTGCAGACGACACTACTTTTATGTTAGAAGGAGATAAGAAATCATATGAAAAACTATGTAGAAACCTTTATGAATTTCAGCAAATATCTGGACTCAAATTGAACTATGAAAAAAAACGTTTAATGTTTGGTTAGGTACAGAGAAAAATTCCACGAAAACATATTTACCCTACTATAAAATGGAATGGAACCCCTCACAGTTTCAAAATTCTAGGACTGTGGTTTACGAATAGTCTATCAGATATGACGGAAATTAATATGAAATACAAATTCGCAGAAGTCCAAAACCTGTTCAAAATATGGTCAAAAAGAATAATAACACCATTAGGTAGAGTAGCTGTGCTCAAATCTTTAGTGCTATCAAAACTGGTGTACTTATGGATCCTCTTACCGAATCCTCCTGATTCCCAGATCGCTTCATTACAGAAAATGTGTTTCAAAGTTTGTTTGGAATAACAAAAATGATAAATTTAAAAGAAAATACTCAATACATAATATACGTAAAGGAGGGATAGGTATACCCGACCTGAAAATATATATCAGCTCCTTAAAAATCGCCTGGGTACGGAAGGTGTACATGCACGACCACAAGTGGAAAATAATATTACATTCATTATGTCCCGAAATAGGTATCATTGATGCATATGGCCCTGACAGATTTGTTGAAAGTAATGTTATAAACAAATTTTTTGGAAAGGCGTCTTTCAGTCGTATCAAAGATTCTGCAAACAGGTAGAATTAACTGAGAGTACAGATTTAGCCACTGAACCTATCTTTTGTAATGAAAAGTTCAAAGTAGGAGAAAAACCGTTCTTTTACAAGAAATGGATGCAGAACAATATATTTCTAGTTAAAACATTTACTCGATGAGGATGGTAATTTTCTAAGTTGCCATGAACTGTCGGAGAAAAAATGGGCTTTCATATCAATTTTCTAACTCATTTAAGTTGCGTGCGTTCGATCAAAGCTTATACAAAGAAACGAAGATTGAAATTAGATAGTACATTGGTAATGATAAAACTTTAGCACTTCAAAAAATTTGTAGTATTAATAAAGGATCACGTGCTTATTACGATATTATGGTGGAAGCCAATGAGGTTCTTAACATTAGTGCATTTATCAAGTGGGAACAATGTCTTAATATACCAATTGATTGGGTAGAGGTACTGAAAAGGATTAAGAAAATTAAAGAAACAAAAACTGAAATGGTTCCAAATTAAGATATGCCACAGAATTCTGGTAAAAAAATAGTGTGTTGAAAAGTATGCAAATTATTGATAGCGACAAATGTAATTTCTGCATTAGAGAGAAAGACTCAATTAATCACTATCTGTGGGAATGTTAGTTTACCCATATTTTCTGGAAAGACCTGGAAAGGGTTCTGCAAGTGAACTGTTCACACTGTGTAAGATTATCCCTTAACGTGGAGATTATATTATTTGGTACGGATGAGAAAACAAAAACCGACGATATGCTAGACCTGATAATTTTAATGGGAAAATATTTCATATATAAATGTAGAATTAACAAGACAAAACCGACTATAAACATATTTTTGAAGGAGCTGGACTATAGACATAACATGGAGAAATATAAGTCCTTAATGGAGATGAATTATGCAACGTACTTAACAAAATGGTCATCTTATATCAAAATACTAGGGAACTAATGGTTACATTATGTATCATATGAAGGTATGCGCAAGGGTGTGTATGTATGTGTATGTGAGTGTATTATGTTAAAAAGTACTGTATACTCTTTTTGCTGCTATTTAATCTCGTCCACAACCTGGGTACACAGGATTAATGCCAGTTATTAAAATTTATTTGGCATGTGTGCCCGTGTAAAAAAAAAATGCATGTACATTTTTATGCGTTAAATATGTGTAACTATGGATCAATGTACTGATTTATGTATGTTAGTTGTCATTGTATGTTTGGACAATTAAAAAATTTTTGAATTAAAAAAAAAAAAAAAACTTCCACAATTTACCCTGAATGGATCAGTCTTACAATATGTCAAATCTGTTAAATTCTTAGGAGTATATTTTAACATCAAAACTTTCATGGAACATCATACTGAATATATTTTGAATAAAGGAAGAAAAAGTTTAAACTTTCTAAAGACCATAAACAAAAACAAAATAGGGACAAGATAATCAGTGCTTAACACTCCTATCTTCTGCTCTTGTGAGATTAAGATTGATCTATGCTCAAGAAGTATTCTTCAGCTCTCCACAGCATCTACTTAATAAGTTACAAAGTGCAGACTGCAAAGCATATGAACTTGATCTTCGAGTTCCCCATATACCTGCAACATTGGGACATACAAAGAAATAGGAATTTTACTTTTGAACGAGTTTCGAAAAGTGTCCTCCATCAAATTTGTTTTAAAGAATCTTTCACAAATGAACAAACGAAGTATCTCTAAATTCAGATGCAGATTTTGCTAAAAGTGCAAAAAGACATGAATTCAGCAAATCTATTCAGTCATACACATCTACTCTTCTAAAAAAAACAAAAAACAAAAAAACATTAACCAAGTCAAAATAGCTGGCAATCCGTCCTTTCCACCAATTCCCAAATGGGAACAAACCAAATCGAATTATGACACAAACTATACTGAACTGAACACAAAACGATCCACCAAAAAGTGCTTCTTAAAAATTATGTAAATTCTCATTTGGAAAATCAATATGAGGACCATCTTCAAATTTTTACAGATGGCTGTGTTAGATGACAAAAGAACAGGAGCAGCTTTTATAATACCAAAATTAACAGTGGAGCAATCATATTATCTTGGCAAACCCTTGTCAATATTTACTGCAGAATTAGCTGCTATTCTAATGTCCCTAAAGTATGTTTTAAATTCTTCCATAGAAAATTGTCAACTTTACTGTGCAGTGATTCAAAGTCAGCCCTTTCTGCCTTGCAGTCTTTAAATCCAGAGAACCGCTGTGAGACTATTACAGAAATTAATTACGTGACACATCTCCTATCGATGAAAAGAATAACTGTGACTTTCTGTTGGGTGCCCTCACATTGTGGAATTTCAACAAATGAGAAAGTTGATCAAGCTGCTCGGAGAGCAGCTCGCAATATTGAAGGAACGACTACTCTGAACATTCCGTTAGACCTATCAGAATGTTAAACTTTAATTACTAGAGCATCTTTTAACAGTTTCAAGATATTATTGGAAGACACAGACAGCCAATATTATCAAAACTGTATACAACCAAATCCTTACATCACCCCAAGATTCAATTCCACAAATTTGAAAATACGACATCGAGAAAGGTAGTAACTTTAATTCACAGGATGCGTTTAAATTCACTTCGAATCAAATACAGTAAACATATTACACATGTATGTGTGGGGAAACTCTTAGTGTACGTCACCTATTACTAGATTGTCTTAGAGGTAAGAATACAGTGCTCAAGCTGGTTCTAATATTTCACATAAAAGATCGACTCCACTGACTTTACAAAATTTTTAAATGATAATGCTTTACTTTGTATGTTTTGCCCACATCTATCACGCAGTCCAGTAGGAATTTATCTTTAACTTTCAACAACCCCTCATACACAAAAAGAAATTACACACACACAGACACACACACACACACACACACACACACACACAAGCGCGCACGCACACTCACGCATGCAAATACACAGGTGCGCGCGCGCGCGCACACACACACAAACGCACGCGTGCATGCACGCGCGCGCGCTCACACACATACACAGTTACACACACATACACTATTACACAAACCGTCTGAAATCGCTTTTAAGTTGGAAGACGTTACATTGAAGAAGAAGAAGAAGAAGAAGAACAACAACAACAACAACAACAACAACAACAACACACACACACACACACACACACGCACACACACACACACACACACACACACACATATATATATATATATATGTGTGTGTGTGTGTGTGTGTGTGTGTGTGTGTGTGTGTGTGTGTGTGTGTGTGTGTCTCGTTGACCTTCCCCCTCCCCATTTGGAGGAACACTTCAACTGATCAAAGCGCTCACTAGAGAAGCATTTCTTTTCAGTTCACCATCCCTTCAATGAATGTCCGTTTTTCCAAGTTATGTACTTTATCTGGGACTGGTTTTAGCCTTAGCTTCTCTCCTTTTCTGGAAATTGCAAGCAGTTGAGCCAAGGTTTTATCATCAGTTCTAACTGACAGATGCCCGGATAACGCCACCTCAGTCGGCTAGGTAGTAAATAAACTGTGAGGAATATAGAGAGATAGGTAACTAGATACATAGACATGCATTGAATGGTTGTGAGGCGGACAGTTTAGTGTTAGCTTCTCTCCCTTTCTGGAAATTACAAGCAGTTGAGCCAAGGTTTTATCATTTCTAATTGACAGATACCCGGATATGCCACCTGCAGTTGGCTAGGCAGTAAATAAACTGTGATGAATATAGAGAGATAGGTAGGTAGATAGACAGACATGCATAGAATGGTAGTCAGCCAGACAGTTTAGTGTTAGCTTCTCTCCCTTTCCGGAAACTACAAGCAGTTGAGCCAAGGTTTTATCATTTCTCTAATTGACAGATACCCGGATATGCCACCTGCAGTCGGCTAGGCAGTAAATGAACCGTGATGAATATAGAGAGACAGGTAGGTAGATAGATAGACAGACATGTGTATATTCGTGTTAGGCAGACAGTTTAGTGTTAGCTTCTCTCCCTTTCCGGAAACTACAAGCAGTTGAGCCAAGGTTTTATCATTTCTAATTGACAGATACCCGGATATGCCACCTGCAGTCGGCTAGGCAGTAAATGAACCGTGATGAATATAGAGAGACAGGTAGGTAGATAGATAGACAGACATGTGTATATTCGTGTTAGGCAGACAGTTTAGTGTTAGCTTCTCTCCCTTTCCGGAAATTACAAGCAGTTGAGCCAAGATTTATCATTTCTAATTGACAGATACCCGGATATGCCACCTCCTGTCGGCTAGGCAGTAAATAAAGTGTGATGAATATAGA
>JADBJO010003223.1:35610-38110 GCA_016801955.1 Conus betulinus
TCACATATAACTGCTATGTCACAACGGAAACTGATGCGTATACACAATGTGAAAACAAAAAAAAATTGTTCAAAATGCTTGGATAGCTGTGCACTGGAAACAAATTAGGTGGGCTGGTTTCGTAGGGGTGGGAGGCGGTGAGTTCCAAACAGCTGAGGCGGCGAAACTGAAGGAACACTCACCGACCGATTTTAAATATCGTTTTTTGATATCTTCAGGAGTGTTTCACTGGTAGAGAGAGGAAACTGTAGCGTGTAGACTGGTATGCGCTGTTTATTCAGAGCAACACTAAACATGTGTTGGTTGAAATGTAGTCTGTGTTTTTAACTGGTGATACTCAAAAACTAAGCTGCTTAATTTCGTGAACAAAGCAAACTGATGATTACAGTTCAACTGTCATTTTGCATAGAGTCCATTTCATGCACCAAGCAAACATATTTTGCTTAGTTCATGAACTTGCAACACATTTTGCCTTGCTCGTGGATTAAGCAGTTTGGCTGCTTAATTACTGAAAGACATTTTTCAGCTTACGTCATGAAATAAACAAGTTTACAGATCAAACGTAACACAACAACGCAGCGAAGAAAAAAAAAAAAAAAAAAAAAAACAAAACCGCGATCGCTTTATGCCGAAAGAAAACGTGATCGCCCAATGCCGAAAGAAAACATGATCGCCCAGTGTTGGAAGAAAACGTGATCGACCAATGCTGAAAGAACAAGATCGCCCAATGCCGAAAGAAAACGTGATTTTCCAATGTCGAAGGAAAACGTGGTGGACGAAATAATCATTCTTCATCTGTGCGCGAAATGGATCGAGATCATGAAGGGCTGGCATCCTCTTTTGAGACACAGCACCTCTTCTTCTGAACCCGTTCCCCCCCCCCCCCCCCCCCCCCCCCCCCCCCCCCCCCCCCCCCCAAACTTCCAATTTTTCATTGATTCCCCCCTAGCTGTAAATGCTGACAAATGTAAAACTGGTTGATAATGGAATAAACGAGAAGGGACACACACACGCACACGAATAAACGAGAAGGGACACACACACACACGCACACACACACACACACACACACGCACTCACAGTCTCTCTCTCTCTCTCTCTCTCTCTCTCTCTCTCTCTCTCTCTCTCTCTCTCTCTCTCTCTCTAACCCACTCATTCCAGCTTATATGTTTTGTCAACACTTCCTCTCGTACTCATCACCATCATCATTAGTATCGAGGTCCTCATCATTTTTCTCCTCGCTGTAACTTGTCCTGGGATCATGATATTTTTCCTAAAGAGAGACAAAACAGAACCTGCGAAATAAAAACAAACTTAAACCTACGCCTAAATAGTACATAAACAAAAATAAAAAATGCGTCCCTTTGACGACTCGTCACTGATTCTGAAATCTTTAAGTTACTCTTTTAATGTGATTATGTTCTTTTAAATAAAAAATCTCGTTTTACCTCACTCTGAATTCCTCTTCCAAATTCTGTCTCTGCGGGATTCATGCCCAAGGCGTCGGTATTATTGTGCTCAGTAAAAGAGTAGATGGGCGTCCTCAGTAAACTGGATCAGAACAGGCATCAGAGACTGAAATGACTCAACAACAGTGCAGTGTCTCCTCTGATGCGCTGCCTGACATCGACCAGACACTGATTGTTTTCCTAGCAGATTGACGGCTCTGAAACTGAGCTCAAATACATCATACAAAACAAAACAAAACAAAACGAAACAAAGCAAAGCAAAGCAGAGTACAAAACAAAACAGTAAATTCCACCTAACCTGAGGAAGGCTCCATCTGATCTTGGAGATATCACCAAGAGATGCATCTACTTCGTCGTCACTGACGGCGTCGATCTTGAGGACATCAAGAACTCTGGCCATTTGGGGTATGGACATTAGCTTCGACACAGCCTTGGGCCTTCCGCCCTCGATAGCCTGCGAGAGACAAAAAAAAAAAAAGGGGGGGGGGGGGGGGGGGGGGGGATTGAAGGGGGGAGGGGGTTAAACCACACAAGTCAAGATGTGGATACTCAATTCAATCGTAATAGCTGTAGCGACTGTGTGAAAACACTGCTGATAATATGTTCCAAGCAGAAAAACGTTTTAATGTGCAATATACAGGGCGAAACAAGAGCAATACATAAATGAAAAAAAGAAACATTTCTTTTTAATCTGTACGATTTTTCAAGACGTTCTCCTCGCCTCCTTGAGAGTGCCAACAATTCAGCTATTATGTGATCCACAGACGAAGATAATCAAGTGTTGCTGTTGTATTTGATGCGTGCGTGCGTGCGTGCGTGCGTGTGTGCGTGCGTGTGTGCGTGTGTGTGTGCTGGTATATATGTGTGTATGTTTCTTTCATGGCACTGACGTTTCTATCTAATGATAGAGATGAAAGACCTATGATGGTTACCTTGATAATGATCAAGTTCAAACTGAAATCAGAGAGAATCTCCATCAGAAACTGGACGTTTCCCTCTCTTTCTCTTAGAGACAGACATCCGCAGATTAC
>JADBJO010003223.1:50610-65610 GCA_016801955.1 Conus betulinus
GACCCACAGCCAGTCTTCGACTTTCTTTTCTGCCTTCGTAGTAGTCTTTTTCATCGGAGTCTTCTACTTGTCGTGTTCAGGTTTGAAAATTTTATCAATGTCCGCATCCAACAACTTGAAATGAAGAGAAAAAATGTCTTTGAAAACGGTAGACGGGGACACATAATACACCACACAATCTAATGTATTCTACTAAAAGGCTGTATGTAACAGTCCAGGGAAACAGAAAAGGATAACCTTTAATTCATGCAGATTAAATGAAAAGCAGTTTATTTCTACAGAAAAAAGATTTAACAGGAAAAGGAATAACAGGTAAAAAGTAAATAAAAGTCCCCCCCCCCCCCCCCCCCCCCCCCCCCCCCCCCCCCCCCCCCCTTTTTTTTTTTTTTTTTTTTAAATTCCGAAATATGATAAGCATAAGCAACGGTAGATGGAGATGGTGAACAGACGTAGAGAGGCGAGGTGGTGGAGGAAGAAGGAAAAGGATGAAAGAGACGCAACTGCAGGACTAATTAAATCTCATATAGCGAATCAACTATATTCACCAAAATGTTGACGTGTTCCCCCTCTACCAGCCTGCGCCATGACCGAGATTCTTTTCTTGTCTTTTTTGTTTTCATTTACAAAATACATTTTTATGCCATTCTGACACCCCTCCAACCCCTTTTTGTACTCCCAGTTCTTATAGAAAAGGGAGTACTTTAGAATGTGAACGAAGAAATGCTGTCTGTGTGTCTGTGTGTCCGTGGTCAAAATGTGTTCCACTCGCTCCAGACAAAACATAACGGCTGTAACGGCCTGTAACGGTTTTTTCTTCTTTATGGAATATCTCAGAAAGTACTTGGTCGATCTTTGTGAAAATTTGTAGGTATGTTCATTATGGGTCACGAATAATGCCCGATGTTTTAGTTTTACCCCGTTATAGCCGTTACTAACGGCTGTAAAGGCCTGTAACGGTTTTTCTTCTTTATGATATATCTCAGAGAGCACTTGGCCGATCTTTCTGTAAATTTGTATGTATGTTCATTTATGGTCACGAATGATGCCCGATGTTTTTAATTTACCCCCGTTATAGCCGTTACTAACGGCTGTAACGGCCTGTAACGATTTTAGTCTTTATGGAATATCTCACAAAGTCCTCGGCCGATCTTTCTGAAAATTTGTAGGTATGTTTCATTACGGGTCACGAATAATGAGCGATGTTTTAGTTTACCGTTATAGCCGTTACTAACGGCTGTAACGGCCTGTAATTGTTTTTCTTCTTCTTTGTGGCACATCTCAGGATATACTTGGCCGATATTTGTGAAAATTAGCAAGTATGTTCATTATGGGTCACGGATGGTGCCTGATGTTTTAGTTTGCCCCCGTTATAGCCGTTACTAACGGCTGTAACGGCCTGTAACGGTTTTTCTTCTTTATGGAATATCTCAGAAAGTACTTGGCCGATCTTTCTGAAAATTAGCGGGTATCTCCATTATGGGTCACGAATAATGCCCGATGTTTTAGCTTACCGTTGTAGCCATTACTAATGGATGTAACGGCCTGTAACGGTTTTTTCTTCTTTATGGAATATCTCAGAAAGTACTTGGCCGATTTTTGTGAAAATTAGCAGGTATGTTCATTATGCATCACGGATGATGCCTGAAGTTTTAGTTTACTCCATTATAGCCGTTACTAACGGCTTTAACGGCCTGTAATGGTTTTTCTTCTTTATGTAATATCTCAGAAAGTACTTCGCCGATCTTTCTGAAAATTTGTAGGTATGTTCATTATCGGTCAAGAATAATGCCGATGTTTTAGTTTACTGTTATAGCCGTTACTAACGGCTGTAACGGCCTGTAAACGGTTTTCTTCTTTATGGAATATTTCCGAAAATACTTGGCCGATCTTTGTGAAAATTAGCAGGTATATTCATTATGGCTCACGGATGATGCCCGATGTTTTAGTTTAACGTTATAGCCGTTACTAACGGCTGTCACGGCCTATAACGGTTTTTCTTCTTTATGGAATATCTCAGAAAGTACTCGGCCGATCTTTGTGAAAATTAGCAGGTATGTTCACTATGGCTTACGGATGATGCCCGATGTTCTAGTTTACGGTTATAGCCGATACTAACGGCTGTATCGGCTCATAATGATTTTTATTCTTTATGGAATATCTCAGAAAGTACTTGGCCGAACTTTCTGAAAATTGTAGGTATGTCCACTATGGGCGATGGATGATGCCCGACGTTTTAGTTTACCGTTGTAGCCGTTACTGACGGCTGTAACGGCCCATAATAGCTTTTTTTTTTCATGGAATGTCTCAGAAAGTGCCTGGCCGATCTTTCTGAAATTTGTACGTATGTTCATTATGGGTCACGGATCATGCCCGACGTTTAATTTACCGTATGGTCGTTACTAACGGATATAACAACCCATAACGTTTTTGTTTTTTGGATGGAGTATCTTAGAAAAGTAAGTGGCCGAACTTTCTGAAAATTTGTAGGTATGTTCATTATGGGTCAAAGAGATGCCCGATGTTCAAGTTTACCGTTATAACCGTTACTAACGGCCCATAATGGTTTTTTCTTCTTGATGGAAAATCTCAGAAAATTCTTGGCCGATCTTTCTGAAAATTTGTAAGTATGTTCATTATAGGTCACAAATGATGGCCGATGTTTACCAGAATAGCCATTACTAACGGTTGCACCAGCCCAAGACGGTTTTTTACTCTTTGTGGAATATATCACGCGTATTCAGGATAAACTGGGAGTACGTTTATATGCTTTGCATCTTGGTTTTGTGTGTGTGTGTGTGTGTGTGTGTGTGTGTGTGTGTGTGTGTGTGTGTGTGTGTGTGTGTGTGTGTGTGTGTGTGTGTGTGTGTGTGTAACAGGCAGTGGGTGAAGAAAAACCTCGCCACCTCCAGAAAACCCTCTGTGATAGGATGAGAAACTAGAACTGATTAACAATTAGTGAAGGCAGTACACTCACAATCTCCTATTTTAATCTGGAAACATCATACATAATTCAGAGATGAAGAACAACGAATTGAAGTGCGTTAACTTGCTTGCTACTGCTGTGTGCTTTCGTATTTTATACTTGATTGAAAGATCGATCAGTTGTACATGCTTTGGATTATGATACCGCTCAAGCCATGTGACGAGTTGCATCATTTTTTAAATCTACCGTTGTTACCTCGGAAGTCATCACATACAAACGTAAAACTCCATTATCAAAATACTCGGAAAGGTTATCGATCATACGTACAAGGTAATCGTTTATCTCCCTTCTTTTGAAAACAAACAAGAGAAGACTTCTTACTCTATCGCTTAGGCCAAAAATTAAAAGCCCATCCGTTCTGGATCACGGATAATTCGGCCACTCCTGGTGGTGTACAGTGTAGACTCAGTATTGTTGGGTGATACTGATTTGGGACTGGGAGCAGGATTTTCAGGCCCTGGGATGCTCGTGCTAGATGGGAGTGTCCTTGTAGGCCCATTCCTATTTGTGTGACGCAGAAACCGACGATTACATCGATTAACTGCAACATCTTCTGTTCGCACTGCATATGAGTGTGGCTCACCGCAAGAGGCAGTGACAGTGGCCGGTTTCCAGTCGCCTCCTTTGGTCAGTTGTGCACAGATGTGATCACAAGTCTTCATGGGTGAAAAGGGATGCGCAGCTTTGTCTTATTATTTCTTCTGAGTGGACTGAAGTTGGCAGAGTCTCGAAATGACTTTGTTTGGGTCAAGAGCCTTTGGCTTCAACTTACTTGTAGTCTTAGGTAGCTCGTCAACTTCAAAGTTCGAGTGTAGTAATCTACAGTTACCAAATATACATTTTGGTGTTCCATGCAAAGAGATCTACTCCCATTTCTCCCAAGGGCGTGAAGGAATTGTATAGGTTAGAAGGGATTCTCTGGGATTTGATTTAGCCTTTGAAGTACGGACGGGGCACCTAGCAACATGTTTTTTTTCAATTTCTGTTGCCAGGCCAGGCCAGAACAGGATGTTCTTGCCCGCTGTTTGGTTTTCTCGATTCCATGAAGGTAGGTGTGCATCTTCTGAATTATTTCTGTTTGGGAGATGTGTGGATGATTATATTCCCTCCCTTCAGGAGAATGCCATCGACAGATGCAAGTTCATCTCCGAAGTTTCAGAATTCAAGAATGTTGCTGTAACAGTATTGCCGTTTTTCTGGGCCAGCCATTTCGGATGGTTGATTGGAGAATTTGGAGCTGTGGGTCTTCTGCAAAAGTTTTATGGATTTCCTGCATTTTGCTGTCACTAACACGCATGTTGTTAAATATGCTGTGTACATGAAATTCTGGATCTTCCAGACCATCATTCGTTTCAGCTGACAGGTATTTACGTGAAAGCGTATCAGCCACTGGGATGAGTTTGCCAGGGATATGAATAGTGTTCAGGTGGTACTTTTGCAGCAGTAGGATTATCCGCTGGAGGCGTGGTGGGGCTTTGTCCAATGTTTCTTTTTAGATTGATTTCAATGGTTTGTGATCAGATTCTACAGTCATTTTTTTTTTTGCCGTAGATGTATTGTGGAATCACCTGCATCCAGTAAGCGATGTGGATGCAAATGTATAGGTGTAATCTCTTGGAATAGGCAGCTCCGAATCCAAACTTGTGTGACTGGTTTGTACTGATCGAAGCAAGCAAGGACAGGCTGACTGACTGATGATAGCTGCTTTTGCTTTGACTAGTGCCTCTTGTTGGGGTTTGTCCCAGGTGAATTCAACGTACTCTTTTGTAGATCCCACATTGGTTTGGTGATCTCTGACAGCTGTGGTGCAAACTTCGCAAGATAGTTTATCATGTCAAGTATGTTTTTGTATTCCGTTTGGATGGTTGGTGGAGGCATCTCCTTGACTGCTTTCACTGTGGTGGGTTCTTGTTCAGTCCTTCAGCTGAAATTACATGTCCAAAGTGCTCGATTTCTGTTTTTTTTTTTTTTGTGTTTTTGTTTGTTTGTTTTTTTTGTTTTTTCAAATTCTAGTTTCTCTGGATTCAGTTTGATTTTTTTTTTTCTCCTCTGCTCTTTGTAGTGCTTTTTTCAGATTTGCATTGTGATCTTTAATAGTGCTTCCACTGATGATGATATCATCCACCAGGGGAGTGAAACCTGGTAGTTTTTCGACACTTCATCCATTTTTCTCTGGAACTCATTTTGGGAAGAGCTGATGCCGAACGGTTGGCGTTTGAACGATACCTGCCAAAAGGTGTGTTGAAGGTGGTCCGGTAGAATGATTTTTCGTTCAGTTTTAGTTGCCAGTCTCCAGGCTAGACAACCAACTTAAAAAAATATTTCGCGCTTGTCAGTTTTGCAATGGGCGTTTTTCTAGTGTCGGTAGTTGGTAGAGAGGTCATTTTATGGCCTTGATGCGGAGTTTTCTACTGCTTGTCGGAACTATCTTCAGAGATGTGACCCCATTCTGTTGGTTCATTGACTTTGCTATTCACTCCGGTCTTTTTCATGTTTAATTGGTCTTTCTTTTGTTTCTCTTTGAGTGTGCGCGGTACCCCTCAGGGTGCATGAACGACTGGGATGGCATCTTCCTTTCGATGTATGTTGATCTCGGTTTCAAGGACTTCTAATCCGGTAAAAAAAAAGAAAGAAAGAAACACACACACACACACACACACACACACACACACACACACACTTTTCCTGTGGTCTTTGAGGATTTTGTCCTCTGTCGATAGATTGGATTCGACAGACATGATGATCTTGATCAGCTGTAGTTGCTATGACGTTGTAGCCATAGGACTGATTGGGAAGGTGTGTCGGCAATATGAACTACTTCATGGTGAGTATTGCCCTTGTAGATCGCTTGAAATGTTACACAGCCTGCACATTTCAAGGACTGTCCTGTGTAGCTAATCAGTTATTTTCCTTATAACGCGTTACGGTTGGGCAGCGGAGCAATTTCTCAAATGATGCTGTTGGGATGGCAATGATTTGTGCTCCTGTGTTGATTTTGAATCGCAAACACATTTCTAGATTCTAGTTCAATGTCAGCGCCTACAGCGTTGGGATTTCCTCGGTATTGGATTTGGCACTCACAAATAACTCGGCTTCTGTGTCCTCGTCGTCTTCAGTCGAGTGTACCTTTCTGCTTGTATGTGGCTGTTGTTGTTTCTTTCCATGGCACACTTTAGCCCAGTGATTAGCTTTGTGGCAGTAGTTGCAAGTGGAGCCGAAAGCTGGGCATTCTTTTCGTCCGTGTTTTTCTCCACAGTTTCTGTATGAGAAAATGTTTTGAGATTCATGGTGCTGGCGTTGCCGGTGGCCGTTTCTTGTCTGTTGGGTCTTGACAGCATCCACTTGTGGGTTTGTTGTTGCCGACATTGATTTCAGTCATTCTTGTGTAGTTTCATGAGCAATGCCTATGTCTAGTGCAGTTTGCATGTTGAGTCCGTCTCCTTCAGTAAATATTTCACGGATTTCTTGTGATGCAATACCAGCAACAATACGATCTCGCACCATTTTCATCTTTTTGGTCTGTCTGATAGCCGCATGTTGTACTAGGTTGTATAGATCTGTTATAAATCCAGCATAAGTCTCTTTTGGTTTTTGTGTCCATACATGAAAGACATACCAGGCAAATGCCTTATTTGTTCCAGGTTCTGTATGTTCCTTGAATTTTTGGATCAGTATGTCGACGTATTTTGCTTAAGCATCAGATAGCCCCCATGAATTGAGTATGTCTCTGCTTTTCTGACCAATCCAGTATGAGCAGCTTTGGCAGCACGTGCCTCTGCTGCTGCCTGTTTCAGTGGCTCTTGGAACGTAAGTTCTGCATGCTGGCCGAAGTCGTGTCATTCTTCTTTCAGGTTTTTGGTGTCCCAATTCAATGATGGGTTGTTCTAAGATGAGGTCATTTTGTCGAGGCCTATGGCTTTTTTCGTTAAAGAAACAGCAGTCATTGCACAACTTGAAAGCCTAGAGAGGGGTCCGATATTAATTTCTAAACTTTCTCAATAATACGCGGTGCGTAAGGCAAAGATAGGCCTTGTACTTCTGTGCGGCGGCTCGGTTAGTCAGCACTACGTACGTGACGCAGACAGCTCGCTTCCTTTCGTTTGAAACAACGTCAGTCGCTCAGTCGGGACTGGCGTATTATTTGTGAGCTTGCCTTAGCACCATGTTGTGTGCTTTCGTGTTGTATACTTGATTTAAAGGTCAATCAGTCGTTCCCGCTTTGGATGATAACGTCAGGCCATGTTACGAGTTGGCATCATTTTTAATCTACCGTTGTAACCTCGGAAGCCATCACATAAAAACGTAAAGGGGAATGAATCCATAAGTGAAACACACGGGAAGTTTATCGATCATACGAACAAGGTAATCGTTACGGCTACTACCTAGAATCCTTATGCCAAATGCCTAATAGGAAGAGCGAAGCATTCGGAAAGGGGCAAAACAAAAGCAAGCATTTTTTAAATCATAGATGCTGCTCTATTACCATCCAGTTACTCTTTCGTTTTTCTGAGCTGTCAAAAATAAAGATACACGTGTTTCGAATTTGAAATCTAATTCTGTTTGAAAATTGTTGACCGTGACCACGCTTTAAAAGCACACCGTAACATACACAGTATATACACCTAACGTCAGAACACATACTAACATAGTTATAACACATTCAAACACTCTCACCCTGGTTAATACATTAAACAGTTTTAATCAAGGAGAGTTACGACATGCTATATCCCCACCGTAGCCTCCCAAAATACTACAGTAGCAAAATGTCTGGAAAAAATCCTCGATACAAATCTTGTCATCGAGTCTTTTTTTCCAGAACCATCGGAAAAACTGTGACGGAAATTACAAGGAAGAACTTTAAGAAAAAGAACAAAAACAACACTTACTGCATCTGGTTTAAATTTCTTCAATCTTTAGCTGCAAGATCCAGAAGATCTTTGCCCATGTCCGTTATACCAGAAGAGTGTACTTTTCCGGCTGCCCCCTTCGCAATTTTTTCCCTGACGTCTTTACCATGGTCCTTCTTGTATTCTCCGTGCATCGACGGCAAGCTCCCAAGTAAGTCCAGGCTAAACATTTGAATCAGTACTGTGATACATATAATGGTGTTGCGCATCATGTCCCAACAACGGATTGAAGGATAAACTTTGTGTTTATATTCTAGGCCTATTCAAGTGCTCAAGCCTTAAGATGATCAGTTAACATGAAATCACATCAATCGACGTAATGTAATGACGTAATGTATCTGAACGTCAGTTTCGATAGTATCAAAAATGTACATATCGGCCAAAATCAACAATGACGTAAAATAAAAAGCCACTGCTGCAATAGCTATTTATGGACCAAATAACTTAAATGCGATTCGCTCAGAAATTTTGATCTTAAAGTTGTGTGGATCGAAAATTCGTTTCGTACATGTATAGTTTCAGCTGGCAGGGACAAAACTAAAATCAACTAAAGTTTTCTCACTCCGCACACCATGGCAATTTATCAGGTGACACATATGAAGTACAAGGGAGATTTTGCATCGCAGAAGAAGAGAATAGTGAGGGGTTACAACCTGAACCGGTAAGGATTGTTACATCACTGTTGTAGTCCCATCCGCGTTTTCTATCCAAAGAAGTGAAATGGCAAGCTGATCCAACCTGAACCAAGATATTACGACTCACACATCTCAGGAAAATGCCACTCAGGAGAACGCAAAGAACGTCATGACTTAAAGCGTGTATTAATAGAATTCTCTGTCCCCCCCCCTCCTCCGTCAACTTTCACTTTCACCCTTTCCCTTAGTATTAGTATTAGTACTATTATCATCGTTACTATCACTGATATTATCATTATTGTTATTATTACAAACTGATAATATTTCTATGTCATATTTTATTATTATCAGTACTATTATTACCATTACCGTTACAATGTACTATTATCATTATTGTTAGCATTATTATCATTAATATCATTGTTAGTTATTGATTATATTATCATCATTACTATTATCATCGCTTTTTTTAAAGTCTAATATCACCAAGTGTGAACATACTTTAAATTAAAGAACTCAGTCACTCATTATCATCACCATCATCATCGCCACTAGCACTGTTGCCACGGCAATCATGCTGTTCGACAAATCCTCTAACCCCTCTTCTTTCTCCCATACTACAACTGCTATTGCCATATTATCACCAAAGGTGGTAGTAATCCTCTTTTTTTCAATATTTTGATCATCATTATCCTTATTATTATTCCTATCAGTAATATCATTATTATCATCATTACTTCCTCGACTCACTTATTGTCTCCTTCCCCTCAGCTTTGTTTTCATTCAACGTCCATCGTACGCCGAATTGGATGAAGATAACTGATTGCTTGTTTATTTTCGTTGTCCTGAGTATTGTGTATCTTGCCTGAAGAAGACCTATGAGGTCGAAACGAGTCGTGTTTTGTCTTGTAATTCGTTTGTTTACGTTTTCGGCAGAGCTTCATAATTTTTTTTTTTCAAATCTTATCCGAAGGTCTTGCGGGAGAGGAGAGGGAGAGGTAAGAAACAGGGGGCAGAGAGGGGGGGGGGGGGGGGGGGGGGGGGGGGGGGGGGGGGGGGGGGGGGGGGGGGGGGAGAGAGAAAGGGGAATTGGAGTCTTCACAGATATTGATGCTGAAAAGTAACTCTCACCTATCCTGGTGGTCTCGGGCAGGCATTGAAGCCGGACCCTTGGATCAAGAGGACAATGCCACCAGAGCTGTCAGACCTCACCAAAATGGAATATATATATATATATATATATATATATCTATATATATAATTGTTCGGCATTATATATATATATATATATATACATATATATTTATGTGTATTTATATATATGTATGTGTGTGTGTGTGTATATATATATATATATAAACTAATAAATTCCAAGGATAGGTACCGAGCACCATTCCAGCAACTTACAGAGCAGCTTGGTGTTGCAATGACTGCAAGAAATATTGAATTATAAACAATTTATTAGTTTATTGTAATTTAGTCCCTTGCGGATTCATTCCAAGAACTGGCCCTCAGCACTTGTGTCTTAAGAGGTTATCTTTTTTTATATTTTCTACTTTTCACAAGAAAATGTAGCTTGTTTCGCTCTTTCATGATTTTCTTTTGCTTCTTAGGTGGCACCTTTGGTTGGTTTTTTGAAAACTCAACAAACATACCACGGTATTGCACACTAGCCTTTTTCTGGTATAGCATTCTTCTTAAAACCGGAAAGGCAGAGGAGTCAAATTACCACTTTCCGCGGTCACTGAGGAGAAATCAATCAGGTTTCGAAATACCGGTATCTGACCAGGAGTTATATGTTTGTGAGCTTCCTCCCCATTGGAGTTTGTCTCCCGCTTCGGAGACTATAAGCTTGCTGAAGGTTCATTTTGAGAAGCATTTATTATTCCCCATTTACCCACTCAAGCACATATTGTCAGTTATGCAGAATCCTCTACCACTGCAGATATGTAGGCTTATCACCCCCCTATTTCTACAATCTAAGACATAAGAGCAAGCTTTGTTTGTAATTCAATATATATACGCAGATGCACGTCACATGTCACAAGTGCACCAAACGTTTTGAATGTCATATATAATACATACAAATGTGAGGTGTTCCTACAGTATCACACACATCCTCGAAATTTCGATTCACCAAGACATTTTCACTTCTGAAACCTACAGACAATGCAGTTTACAAAAATTCAAGTATCCTATGATTAATCTGAAAACTGGCCGAAGCATTATGGCGTGTGGAGTGGTGGCAGTTCTCAGAGCACGGAGGTTAAGGGTGTTTCTGTCACGTAGAGTAGTTTTTCCTTCGGAATTGACCTTCTGTGCTCACCAGAGTTTCTCAAGCTTTGCAGAAAACAATCAAGGGGTCACAGTGTATTGTCTGAACAAATAAAATCCATTCTTTTACATTCAAAATCAGTCTTGTGACAGTGGTGTAGCTCTAAAACAGGTCACTTAGGGCATTCGACTTTCAAAAAAAGGATCAATGTCCGTCCGTATGTAGTATATTAAGCACTATTAAACCTGTTTTTCAGCACAAAATTCAGTCTATCAGTTTTGGCCGCTAACCGTTATATTACAACGCTGTGCAGGGAAGTTCCTGGCGACCTACAGGTTATTTGTAGGGCATAAGTAAGCAATGCCTACTACTTAGCATTAGCACTCAGCATCGTCAACTTTACAATGCAGTGGTTAAAGAACGGTTTCAAATCTGTTGATCACTTTAAATGCAGTCTGTCTAAACTTTAAAAACCGAAGCCTTCTAACTCACTTCTCGTGAAAGATATCGTCCGGCAAGCCCTCAAGGAAGTCGTCATCAATGACGTCAGAGGCCAGCCGAATGGCGGATTGCAAATCCTGCCTGGTCCAGTCTTGGAGCGGTTTGAGCAGCATTCGATTCAACAGGACCCTCTGGTGGGCGGCATCAAGATTCTTAGTGGCAGAGATGACAAAATGAGAAGCTTAAAAAAAGGTCAGATGGGGATGGAGATGGGTCAAAACAAAATGACATTAGATGTTACACATAGCGATTCTCAGTCACCAACAACAACTTTCCATATCAAATCAAGCTAATTACATTCTGCTCTAACTTCAGACCGATCAGCTCAGCAACGTACTTCATACATTAGGCTGAATAAATCAACTTTAAAAAAAGGAAAAAAAAGCAAGTCTAAACATGTAAAGCAAACACATTTTCGGTTTGAAACTAGACTGGGAGTATCGGGTAATAAATCACCGCAACAGACTTAATAATAGCATTCATAATCATCAATATAGGTAAGGATTTAGCGATATTATTGAGGAACAATGTGTTCCAGTGCATTTCTCTTGTTAGTTATGATAAAAATTCACAATGTTCAAATATCAAAAGTCTTTCATAATAGCCTTACAAAATGGACTAGGCAACAAAGGTATAGCCAAGATAGACAAAGACCAGGGGAGATAGACAAATACTAGGATAAAGCGCTTTTTTCAGCCCAAAGGTGGCACGTAAAAATGGCACATAGGATATAATCTTATCACAACATAGTAGGTATATCAAACAATTAATTGTTAAAGTTTCAGTAAATAATACTGGGTGATTGGCAAAAAAGTACAGTTTTAGGAAATTTACTGCATTAGTTTGAAAAGCAACCATAATTATTTTTTGACATTCTGTTAATTCTGTTAGCTCTGGTTTGCCCTTGCCATAAAGCGCTAGATAGATCATTGAAATACTCGGGTGTTCCTTACTTGCTGTGAGCATTTCACACTGGCAGTCATTGAGTTGGCCATTTTCATTTGCGGACGGGGTTTATCAGTTGTAAAATTATTGGCATACTACTACCACACATGGCATTTATCGGGGGAGGATCAGGTGGAGAGTGATGATCACGTTGGAGAGGTGGTAGGATAGTGGGATGGAGCGTAAAGGACTAAGGTGGAGAGGGGGGGGATACTGAGAGAAAACTCTATGTAAAACACAGAGAGAGAGAGAGAGAGAGAGAGAGAGAGAGAGAGAGAGAGAGAGAGAGAGAGAGAGAGAGAACGAACGAACGACGAAATGTTGTTTAATGAGGGAAAAGAATAAGCACAAATCAGTGGCTTTTTTTTCATCCAGCCCTCAAACAATAAATACGTGGAAGAAATCATTGCATGGAACTGCATAGAAACTCATAACAATAATGAATACATAGAAATTTAGAATAAGAGAATGCACAATATAACTAGAGGAAGAGAGTGTGGGAGAGAGGGAGGGATGGAGAGCGACACAAAGAGAGAGAGAGAGAGGTGGGGACTTGGAGATACAGAATAAAGAGACGGAGTCTCTGACACAAGGAGAGACAGAAGAAGAAGAGAGAAGAAGAAGAAGACGAAAGGAGGAGGAGGAGGAGGAGGAGGAGGAGGAGGAGGAGGAGGAGAAGCAATATAAAAAAATTGGCACATCGAAAACGATGAACTACAGAGAGAGAGAGAGAGAGAGAGGAGAGAGAGAGAGAGGAGAGAGAGAGACAGACACAGACAGACAGACAGACAGACAGACAGCAGGCAGCAGAGAGAGAGAGGACAGACAGACAGACAGGCAGAGAGAGAGAGAGAGAGAGAGAGAGAGGAGAGAGAGAGAGAGAGAGAGAGAGAGAGAGAGAGAGGCAGACAGACAGGCAGAAGGAAGTGGGGAAATGAGGGGGACACTGACAGAAAGGTACCAGCTCCCTTCTATTCTTTAAATTCAAACAGTTATTAAGACACGCAAAACAAATTCAGTGCTATGAGGATACAGCAATAGGTTGATGAAAGCGAAGCACAAAGCCATGCAAGTAAGAAACGCACCGCAACGAAACAGGTTCCCTTCCAACCCCCCCCCCCCCCCCCCCCCAAAAAAAAAAAAAAAAAAAGAAAAAAACCGTCATGTAGGCATCTGGTGACGTCATTTATTTAGACCTGCGTCCAACGGAATCGTAAACATATAAATATTGTTTACTCATACAAAGGCTTAAACGATAACAGTAGTGATAACAACAACATATCAATAATGATAATGACGAAGACGGCGACGACGACGACGACGACGATGATGATGATGAAGATGACGACGACAACGATGACGATGATGGTGATGGTGATGATGATGATAATGATGATGGTGATAATAATAATGATGATCATCATTATAATTAATCATTATGATAGTAATAATAATGATGATGATCATGATATCAACAACTGCACAACAACGACGACGACAAATAAAAGCTGTCTGTTCACATGTAAGTGAGTAAAACTTTGAAAAGTAAAATCGCTATGCATGCAACTGTAAAGACGCACATTTTGTTATTATTAAGCTGTTAATTCCATCAGTACCACAGACATAAAAAGAAACAAAAGGAAGAAGAAAAAAAAAAAAAGAGAGAAATATCTGAGGAAGACAACGTTTTATGATAAAACCGAAAAACAACTCTTTTAAACATTCCAAGATGACTTTAGAAACGTCAAATGTCAAATCATGCAGGCATCGTTTGCACAGAACCACGATAGCACAGACATAATTCAAAGAAGAAGAAAGTTGATCCAAGTCGTCCCAGAGAATGTGCTGAGCTAAACAGCATCTGTCGTGTTACTTGAAGTCACAAAAAAAAAAGAGAGAGAGAAAAGTAAGAGTGGAGAAAAACTACCAAGCGACACTGAATACCTCAGCAAAAACGTCGTTGAGGCCGCGGTAACCAGAGTCAAAGAAAAATCTTCCCGTAGGTTCATCCCGCTTCTGAAGTCATCGCGTGGCCCAAACTCGGACCCGTCAATGTTTTTGATCCTGAGAATGGCGGGGGCGAACTGCATTTCCAAGTCTCATCAGACCATTGTGATTGGAATGATGATCTGGAGCTTGTCGGTCCGGGTCCATAAAACCTGAACGACGTCTGCTTTGGAAAGGCACGTGAAAATCGTCGGAAGCTGAGTTCAGGGGACTTCTGAAAGTGGTGTGACTGGTGATCCATTTGATGTTCAAACACAGAGTCATGGTTTGGGTGATTATGACCCGCGTGCCTTTCTCCGGGGTCTTCGAACATAGCTGCAAAATGTCGTTGGAAATGTCGAGGGCGCAAGCCATCTCTGCCTTCAAGCATAGAGTCAGATCTGCTTTGATACATACGTGACGGATAACCATTCCGGCTCTCTATCATGG
Source organism: Conus betulinus (assembly GCA_016801955.1). Lineage (NCBI taxonomy): Eukaryota > Metazoa > Mollusca > Gastropoda > Neogastropoda > Conidae > Conus > Conus betulinus. The sequence continues at coordinate 65,293 of JADBJO010003223.1, forward strand.
AGTTAGACGTGTTTCGACTCTGGTGAAAGTATGAGCTTTGATGACCCTCGCTTCCAAAATTCGTCACTGAGTCTGAAAATCGGTTTTGAGTGGGTTTACTCCTGTGAGTCATGATCTGAGAATTTTGGACACGTGAACGGGGATCATTTGCCCCGTTTGCGGAAACAGTTAGACCCATGAAAGGATTCTGGCGGAAAGGATTCGGGTCATGTTCAACCCATGTGCCAGACATTGTCTGGTGAATCCTTGTGGGTTTGTGACTACCGTCCTCAGTGATCACAGCAGACTGGGTCTGGACCTGATGGGTGGGGTAGCGGC
>JADBJO010003223.1:78110-83110 GCA_016801955.1 Conus betulinus
CACTGCCATGTTAGCCATTCTATCCGACCCAGAGATTAAATGCGGAACAAATCACTTCCCCCCGGTCTCACAAAGTATCATTCTCTTATCTGAAATATTTTCAAACTTGTTTATTACATAAACAGTCCAAATCTCTTTAAAATCACAAGTCATTTCCATACCTGAAATCTTCAGTAAGCAATGAATCGATTTTCACTCAGCTTGTTTTCATCTGTTGCATTCCTCCATGATTTCTTGGAACAAAGGTTTTTCAGTCTAAAGATATGTACAGGAAATACGTCTTTCATCAAGCACTAGATGACTTGAAATTGCTCACCACGCACAGACGCGCGCGCGCGCGCGCGCGCGCGCACACACACACACACACACACACACACACACACAAACTGCCCCACTGCCCCACCCCCCCCCCGCCTACATACATATACATATACTAACAAGGGGCGTGCGCGCGCGAACTCACGAGCAAGACGCCTAAAGCTTTGTGTATGTTATCCAGAAATTTTCCAAGGCAACTTGAATTTTTTTAAGGCGTTACAAGGGTGCCTGAGGCCCCACCACCTCCCCTCCTCCCTCTCCCTCCGTCCTACTTTTTTTCCTTCTTCTGGTAAAAAAAAAAAAGAAGAAAAAAAATGCACACCGGATAGAATATGAGGAAGACATGTCATCGCTTTGACGGCAACACAACGAACGCAATGATCAATTCTTCTGCGGGCGTGCAGACATCGCGTGCCAATAATCTCTCCCTCCCCCCCTCCCCTTCCTCTCATCAAATCTCTATCCCAGCTCTCTCTCCCAGCGCCTCCTCTGTCCCTAATTCCGAGTCCCTTTCTTTAACCAGTCGTCCATTTTTCGGACAGAGGTTTTGACGCACAAAAAAATGTATACTGTCTCCCAAACAACCTACATACCCTAAACATATATATATACATATACACGTGTCCGCGCGCGAGCACGCATACACACTCACACATACCCGTCCCACTCCCCTTAACACCCCCCCCCCCCTCTCACCTTTCTTAATCAAGTCTACAGGACTAAGTTACCCACCGTTTGAGGAAGCTTACCGCGGTAAAGGCAGGTTCACCTGTTGTGCGTGTGTGACATGCTTTTAAAAAAAAAAAAAAAGGTCTACACTTGCATGTTGGCAGTTTTCAGCCTGAGACGAAGTGATGCAACAGAAGATACAAATATTCATTAGCACTCTCTTCAGGCACATTTTATCAACATCCGGTGGTCAGACAAAGTCAGTAAAGAGGAACTGTGGCATAGGGCGGGGCATGGGTCAGATACCACACAGACCCTGAGGAGGAAGCGGACCTGCACGGGATGGCAAGGTGAGACTCTCGCAGAAGAGACATGAAACCAACTGGACATGGGCATCGGACAGACCTGAGTCAACTACGCAGGCGAAATATCGCTGATTTACGTTCCCTTTGTGGCCAAGGGTCCGAGTTAGCATGGAGGTTACCTCCATCATTCAAACATAACTACAGGTGTTAAGTCCCAGAACCTAACGGCAGTGATCAGTCAAAAGGTTCATCGTACCTGAGGCACGCTAGTTTGCTCACCTGAACTGAATCAGACATCCATTTACTGTTGGGTGGACACAGATGGTTTCACGCCGAAAATATCCGACGCTCCGAATGGCGCCCGTCCGCTCCGCAACAAATGCTCAACCATTTGATTACGGTCCGCTTACACATCATTACAGTTAAATTAGGTAATCTTCAACTTTAGAATACTAAACTCAGGGGGGCTGTTTAGACAAAAACAATGGGTGTTTTAGGCTCACCTCGATGCGCTGAGTTGAATGGAACCCTGAGCTAAGCTCTAGGACCACAGCTTAGCTGAGGGTTCCATTCAACTCAGCGCATCGAGGTGAGCCTAAGACACCCTTTGTTTTTCGTCGTCTAAAACACACAGAGATTGATGACGCGACCACCCGCGTGATCAGCAGTCAAAATGGCTTGCAGGTGGTTGCTCTGGCTGTGATCGGCTGAGCTTACTGTGTGTTTGTCGCAGTTTCATGGGAAAGTAGTAGTCGTACAGCTTAGCTGAGGGTTCCATTCAACTTAGCGCATCGAGGTGAGCCTAGGACACCTTTTGTTTTTCGTCTAAACAGCTCCCCTGAGTTTAGTATTCTAAAGTTGAAGATTACCTTAAATTATTTCACAATCCACAACCACCCTTTTCCGCCTCATAACTAAACAATTTCTTCCATCGAAAACTTGACTAATGCTGGTTCGTATATTTTCATTTGTGTATTGTCGTCTGCTAGCATCAAATATGACATCTCGCTGCTGTATTTCCAACGCGCCGTCGATCTCAGTTTCTCTCTCGCGTTGTTGTATCACCACGCTCGCCGACGCAAAGTAGTGCAGCTTTTAACTTGCTTGTTGGCTTGATAAGTGGAAACAAATTAGCAAAAGATTGATCAGATTTTACTTGGTCTTTAGTACGGTTAAAGACTGTTAATGTTCAATATCTGTGGAAGGCTGCTTAGGCTCAGTGATGGCTCTTTCAGTGTGAACTGTTGGCCAGTCTTCAGAAGTTACCGAGCTAGTAGGCCTAATTCCGCCTTCCTTGTCACTTTCTCTGACTCTGCCTTAAAACAAAAGAGGAAAAACTTGATTATTTCCTTTTTTAATCATTCTTGGCTGTCCTATACTCTCGTTGTTGTTGTTGTTGTTGTTGTTGTTGTCTTCTTCTGTGGCCAGTTCACCTTTTATTTATTTTGTTTTCCAGTGGACCCATGGTCGTTATGCTGTTCCCCTGTAACAATCTGTTGCATGTGTCAGATCCTTTATCCGGATCTGGAGACACTGTGGTGATGCTGTTTGCACTGTCAAAAGTAGAGGCTTCTTATGGTTTGTGGGGTGTCGATCTGACCATACCACTTAAAAGAAGTTTGTGTTGCATTTAAATGTTTTAGTAATTCTTCTCTTTTGTTTTAAAACTAGGATTGATAAATTAAGCGGAAGGGCTGGCGTCTTTGTCGACAAACACTTCCCACCACAAAGCAAACTTCACAACATCTTCAACAGAAATACGCTAAAAAAATCAGCTATTGTTGCATGAAAAACATGAAGGCAATCATCAGGTCACACAACACAAAAATCATAAAGAAGATGAAAGAAAATAAAGAGAAAAGCTGTAACTGTAAGAACCGAGAAGAATGCCCCACTGAAACGGGAAATGCTTAGCTACAGCTGTGGTTTACAAAGCAACAGTAAAACACGGCACCACAAGAAAATCGTACATCGGACTTTCTGGTGGACAGTTTAAAGAAAGATTTTAAACCACACAAAATCATTCAAGAATGAAAAATATTGTAATGACACTGAGCTTTCGAAGTATGTTTGGCAACTAAAAAGAAAGACCATTGACTACTCCATCACATGGGAGATCCTGAGAAAGTCCAACACTGATAGAAGAGAGAGTGGACAATGCAATCTATGCATAGAAGAAAAGCTTCAAATAGCCTTGCATAAGAAAGATGCATGAAACAAAAAAAACAGAATTAATATCAAAATGCAGGCACGAAAAGAAAAAAAGAAAACTAGCAGAAAGGAAAACTACCTGACGTCAAAGACTTTATAAACTCATTCCTGTATGACGTCATTCAACTTCATCATCATGCGCCAGAAGATTGCAATAGCATGAAACCGACGGTAGCGAGACTCAGGTGAAAAAACTTGTTTCAATATTCATAGCCCTACCCCAAGTGGTATTGAGCACTCTTACAGATCGGATATTCTTCACTGTGATTTATATATATATATATGTGTGTGTGTGTGTGTGTGTGTGTGTGTGGGTGTTTCAATAATGATCCAGTGAAGATATTGCTGGTAGCCACGTGAGGCCTCTTTTGAGATTGAAATAGCAGACAAGAACTTAACAGCTCCACTGCAGCTTCTTACCATGGTAAATGCTTCGTTTCTGATCGACGCGTAACAAAGGCAACTGACCTGCGGGAAGTGATGTAGTAGGTTGAGAGGCACAGCTACGGATCAGGTAGTTGGATCTCACTGACAGTTAATATTGTTTACCAGTCGCGAACTCGACCATACATATTTTGTTTAACTGTGGCCTCTTCCGTTTGTTGTATTTCTTTTAATGTGACATGCTTCAATATAAAACACACTCATGGTTCTGAAAATGATTTTTCTTGGATTGCGTGTTTCACTTGAAAAATATCGTATTGTTACCTAGTCTTAGTATCAGAATGTTGGAATGATATACAAAGATGATCAAATCCACAATTGCCCTATCTTTGGACATCCACCTAAAAATATCAACGATGAGGATATGATTATAGAGATGATTGATTTCTTCATTGTTTTAAACGATTACAGGTACCTAACGCATAGCAGGACAGACAATTTTGATCGATGCTTTAAGCCGTGGGTACATAATAACTTTACATATACAATGTGCTCGTTCAGTCAAAGCCGTGTCCACAGTTGGCATCTCACATCAGTCATCTTGTCACTTGTCTCCTGCGCATAAGTAATCGCAGGAAGCAGGCTATTAACCAAAGAAACAAAGGAAGAAGAAAAAAAGAAAAACAAAGGAGAAATTAAGAAAAGAAATAAGAAAATGAGTTGGAAATATGTAGGCAAGGAATTAATGGACGACATGTGTTTCTTGGAGGGTTATTAACTACTATTATTACTTCTGCCGAGATTATTTTTTTGTCCGTATCCATTGACTTGTTTGTCTGTTGACAGGACTGTTGACAAAAACTAATGAATCTATCTTAATCTTTTATAGCTGCACACACACACACACACACACACACACACACACACACACACACACACACACACACACAGAAGAGAGAGAGAGAGAGAGAGAGAGAGAGAGAGAGAGAGAGAGAACCGCTGTGGCACAGTGTTAGCTGGCTTTAGGTAGTGGGTTCGATTCTTATCAGATGCACTTGTTTATGGAATGTGGGGCTCCGGCTAGCCTCTGCCCAGGGGTGAGTGTGCCATGGG
>JADBJO010003223.1:88110-98110 GCA_016801955.1 Conus betulinus
TCTGTCTGTCTGTCTGTCTGTCTGTCTGTCTCTCTCTCTCTCTCTCTCTCTCTGGGCGCTAAGCAACTGTTTCGGAGTTGACAAAGAATTAAAAGCATCTCTTCTTCGTGACAAAAGGCCGCAGAAGGAGTGGACGGGAAAGGTGAGACTGGAGGTATGGTGGTGGGGGTGGGAATGGGAGAAGAGGGGAGGGGATGAGAAATTGGGGAAAGGTAGAGGCGAAGGCTGGGTGGTGTTGGTGGGAAGGAGAAATGGGAAGGGGGGGGGGGGGGGAGGGGTCCATCAAGGAAGTCTACACATCGACGTCAGCTTCGTTCCTCATCACTATCACCAGAAACAATCCCAGTCATCTTCATTCCATTCTGAATATTTATTTGGCTTTTTTTTTTTTTTGTTGTTCATCATCGTCATCAACAAGAATTGCTATTTCTTCTTCTCCATCTTCTTCTTCCACATTCTTCTGCCGCTTTTCCTCTTCCTGTTCGGCATCTTCATCAATTCTTCTCTCGGTTGCTCTCTCTCTCTCTCTCTCTCTCTCTCTCTCTCTCTCTCTCTCTCTCTCTCTCTCTCTCTTCTACTCCTCCCTTTTCTCAACTGTCCTATCGTATAGACGTCAACACGACGTGCTAATTCACAGCCTCGATCAGAAATTCTGGATGACTGGAATTTACAGATTACAATACTGTCGCCGCCTTTCTATGTCGTCAGGAGTGAAAAGCTTGATAATCGCCGAGGAAGTGAGCAAATTGATCAAACTGGGAATGACTAGGTCTTTAGAACTGCATTTTAGAAATCCACAAATTGTATTTAATGAAGCAACTGAGCATCACACACACACACACACACACACACACACACACACACACACACGCACGCGTACAAAAAATGGGTATGTTCAACTTGCAGTGTTGGCGAATAAAACATTTTTTTAATCCCACTTTTTGGAAAGCATCAAACGTCAAACTATTGTACGCTGGAGATTCTGACATCACGCTCCCACCTTTTCGAAGAGGCCAACGGCTGGCATAACCACATAAAGTTGCTTTTGTTTTTCCAAGTGCGACTGGTTGTATTCGCTTTCGGCTAATGATAGCAAATTTATAGAAGACTCTTAATTCCATTCATGCCCGTCTTACTATTTCTCGTTACTATATTAACGACATAAAAAGAGGATCGAAAGCAAGAAGAAAGGAAAATGGTAGCAGCATTAATACTGGACTCAGCAGCAGCAGCTTCAGTCGCCCTGTGGGCGCACGCGCGCGAAACATGACCAAAACACGTCCGCGCGCGCGCGCGCGCGCGCGCACACACACACACACACACATACATACACACACACACACACACAATCATAAACAACACAAATACTCATCTACAGGCACTTTCATGCATGGACACACACACAAAACACACACAGAGAAACGTGCGCGCGCTCACACACACACACACACACACACACACACACACATATACATACACATATATATATATATATTACATTGTATGTAAACATCTGTCAAAATGTTATATGCATCAATTCATGGTATAGGTATAAATCGTACAGTGCATCTTTCATCCCTGAAAGGTGTGACAGTCACTTCGGTCTGGGGGGTGCCCTCTCATTGTGGAATTTCAGTAAATGAGATGGAAGATCAACTGCAATAAGGGCAGTCCAGGATGTTGAAAGTTTAGTTCCACGTAGTTCCACGTAACATTCCTTCAGATTTTACTGAATACTTTACTATTATGAACAGAGCATCAAACGGAAGTTTCAAAAAGTTCTTTTGAGACCTGCTTTTTAATGTGATCATGACTGTGTAAAAGTTAGTATTGGAATTAATTCGAAAGCCTCGTCGACCAATTACCTAGCTCCTATGTCTGTAGTGTAGTAGTTGTAGCACTTTCATTTTTACGTCTCGTTACAAAATTAATTGATGTTAGACAAGTGTCTGGAGAGATTAGACGTTAGGTGCACGAATGCGCTTAAATTCTCCTCGTACAAAATTCTGTGAAAATATCACAGATATGTGCGTAGGTCATCGATTAATCCATTTTCCACGAGCGAGGGAATTATCTCACAAGTCTGGTGTTTAAATTCTTTTGACGGATCCATTTCATCCTCTCTCTGCAGTATGTTAAATGACTTTTCATCTCTGCTGAGCTTATAAATATTTGTTGCACAGTCTAGTGGGATGTTCGTGTTTACTTTTTTTTCCCTGTATTTTACGTTGCTTCACATTACTGATGAAAAACTATTCCTCTCTCTACTATTATCACATGCTTTAAAGTGAACTTCCCCCATTTTCCAACACACTCACAGTCAGTCTAACCTCCGTCCTACAATCTCCCCATAACACACACACACACACACACACACACACACACACACATACATTTATGCACGTACGCACGCACGCACAGACACTGTCACACATTCGCATATATACTCATACACAACACACACACACACACACACACACACACACACACACACACACACACACACACACACACAGAGAGAGAGAGAGAGAGAGAGAGAGAGAGAGAGAGAGAGAGAGAGAGGGAGAGAGAGAGAGAGAGATCAACACTCATCTTTTAGGATCATAATGACATCGTTGTCTATACAACACATTATCAAAGCGCACACACAGTCAGATTCACAAACACATTTCTTACCATCAAACGTTGTCTGATATCATTTTTAGTAAAAAGATGTTTCATTAAAAAATAAGTCAACTTACCAACCGAAAATACAGGAACGATAACAATCAGGAAGCAGACGGTTAAGATGGCTTGAACACGCTTGCGAGCCATACCAGTGTGTGTACAATGTACTGTAAAATGCGTTTTAGTACACGTGAACACAACAAACAAGAGCCTCCGTGCGCGTTTGCAAACTATGTCACATGCTCGGGCGAGCGGGGACTTTATAGCGCCATCACAAAACTGACATCATCCCCGTCCCTCCATGCTCCCTCCCCCTTCCTCCTCTTCTTCGTCCAGCCCTTTTCTGCTCCACCGGTTGTCCTCCCGCCTTCTGTCTGTCTCTCTGTGTTTTATGCAGTAAACCGGTGTATCTAGGGGATTTTAAGAGATGCGCCAGAAATACCTTTGATTAAAGCAGGAGATGTATACATATATACATTTGTATTTGTCTGATGTGATTTCCTGTTACACACTCTTGTCCTCTTTTATCCAGGAATCTGTGTGTGTGTGTGTGTGTGTGTGTGTGTGTGCGCGCGCGCGCGCATGCGTGTGTGTGTGTGTGTGTGTGTGTGTGTGTGTGTGTGAACGTGCAGTATACCGATGTATTTAGGGAGATTTTAAGAGATGCGTCAGAAGTTACATTTAAAGCAGGAGATGCTGGTTGAAAACGCCCTACATGCGTCCGTTACAGTATAACAGGTTCTAAATTTTTTGTTGTTCTTGGTTCTTTCTCCGATATGACTTTTAGTTGAATACTCTTGTCCTCTTCTAACCAGAAATATCGAACTGTTTCTTAAGATCGTAGGCTGATGAGAGAGAGAGAGAGAGAGAGAGAGAGAGAGAGAGAGAGAGAGAGAGAGAGAGAGAGAGAGAGAGCCCATCCTCGCATAATTGAAGACAACTTCCAACTTCTCTGTCCGTTATATCGTGACGTGATGACAGAGGATGGCCGAACTCTACGTTCTCTCAACCTGTATTATAATGAGAGAGTTCACCTAGGCGAAAGTCATTTTGGGGGAGAAAAGATGCCGTGTCAGTCCCTATCAAAAGATAATGGAGTTGATGTCAGCCGTCTTACGAGGTTGACGTCTTATATCCTCTTTTCCAGGATCCAGGTGAACTTGAGCGAGGACGTTTAATGATTTTCTTTGTTAGGGAAAAAAAAAAAAATGAAGCGAAGAGTGTGACGTCACTATATGATATTCTGTTACGCGGCAGCGCATTGTTTTGTACTGTATTACTTCGCAGCTGAACAATTTTTTCTTTCTGAAATTCAGGCTGCTTTCCAGCCCATAATTTTCTTCTTCTATGCACATGTACCTTTGTTTACCTGTGTAAGTGGATTTTTCTAGAGATGCGACAGGTTGAATAAGCCACCACCATTTTCCTCACCCTCTGTACTCTCGCCTCTCTCTCTGTCCGGCATCTTACATCAGTTAGGCGATGTCGATCTTCCCCTCCCTCCTTCCCTCTCTCTATTTCCCGCATGCGACCTTTTTAGAAGAAGAAGGAAAAAAAAATAAATAAAAAAAGGAAAGATAAATGTGTGTGTGTGTGTGTGTGGGGGGGGGGGGGGGGGGGGGGGGGGGGGGGGGGGGGGGGGGGGGACGTTTTTAGACAAGCACGGCACGCAAACCATCACACGTAGATTTACGTCATGGAGAAAGACGCATCACGTGATTAGCACCAGCCCAGCGCGACCGGTCTCCTTAGCCACCTGATCTGAATAACAATCGACGCGCTAAAATGACACCTCCTCATTCCATTCCCCCCTCCCCCCCCCCCCCCTCCTTTGCCTCGTGCGGATTAAAGGTTGTGTCGACACCCCATCTGGGTTTCGGACTGTAGGTGTTTACCCATCTGAATACTTCTGCTGGTCATGAGCTAGTGCAAACTTGCCTATTCTATATATTCCAACATCTCAAGAGCAGGGAATTTTTTTTTATTTGATGTCGGCCTCCGCCGAAGTGACATTGAGCGCTGCAAGTACACATGCGTCCGTCCGTCCGTGTGTGTGTGTGTGTGTGCGCGCGCGCGTATGTGTGAAAATGGAATGCTAAGCGCGCCCGCATCCTACGTCAACACAGCTCAGGCTTCCAAAGGTAGCACAAGATTGTTCGCGGCTGGTTGGCTGCATCGGCTGTTTAGGATAGTTTTTGTCTGCCCTCAAATGGCACCCTCAAATGTATATCTTTTTCTGGTTGAAATGTTATCACCACCACCACCACCACCTTTGTTACAATTTCCTTCGCCTTGGGGTAGGTTTTCACCTTCGTTTGTAGTTCTGTGTGTGTTCACATTCGTACCAAATGCACGCTCCGAGACGCATAGCGCCGACACAGACAAACGCACACATTTGAGGCAAAATACAAATTACACACACACAACAAGATGCAAGTAATGTTGGTTTAATACGCAGATCAAAGACGAGACGAGTGAATTCGTTTGAAAGGCCAAGTACAGCAGCACACACAGACGTAAGTGTGCTCGCACATGCAGTCACAAACACCTACAAGCATGCACATGTACAATCACAGCCCAACTCACCCACCCTTTTACATCAGCACATCCTAACACATACACACACACGCGCGCGCGCGCGCGTGCAGGCGCACACAAGCTCACTAGAACGCACATATTAAAACACAGACACACACACACACACATGTATAGATAAACTGCTGTATGTGCACACACACACACACCACATCCTACCCGACCTCGCAAATACCCGCTTACAATCTTACATAAACTAGCTATGTATCTACAATCCATCACATTATGGTCCTTTACTGAAATGTTGCGCGCACACACACACACACACAACCACAGATATACAAACAAGCGCCTACATGCAAGCACCCGTACAAGCTCACCACGTCACCAACCCATTCACATATGCACATCATAGCAAAAATGAACCCCTGCTATTATCGACAATTCATCACATAAATTCTGTTACTGAAATGTTTGCGGTGGCGTACCAAAGGTAGGCCCTTGCATACATTTGGCAGCAACACGACCCGTTTATAGATATGTAAAGCAATAAACTGACATTAAAAGTGATGAGATTTTATGTTTTTGTGGTCATTTTTTTTTTTTTTTTTTGCTCAGTCTAACCCACCTTAAGGGATCATGTCAGTGTTGTTACGATATGAAAAAATAATGGTATTTAAAAATACACAAAAAAGAAATATAAAGCCTCCTAAAATTTCATCCACACAGGCAGATAAACAAGAATTTTTAACACATTCTCTCCCCCCCCCCCCCCTCCCTCTCTCTCTCTCTCTCCCCTTACACTCACACATACACACACAAAACACATTCCCAAACCAAGTCTCTTCTTATACACACACACACACACACACACACACACACACACACACCGTCCAAACCTACCCACTGTCGAACACACCCATACACTAACTTACACAAGCAAGCTATCTCTAAAGCGGAAAACAAATCATTAGTCAAACTTACCTCACTGCCCACTGTCCTCAGTGGTCATCTCTGGGGCTGTAAAAAAAAAAAATCCGTATTCATACTGTAGAACACTAACCAAACAATGCTCTAAAAATTCATTCTATACATGCTAAAAAAAAAAAAAAAGAGGATGGATTGAATGAGGTTTTTACACACACACACACACACACACACACACACACACACACAAACATATCACACCTTACCACACACCCACCCTAACCACGGACACATACACCTAACCACAGACATACAAACCGACGCCCGTTTACATGCACACATCATAGCAAAAACGAGCCCGGCTATTCTCGACAATTCATTACATCAAGCTCTGTTACTGAACTGTTTGCAGTGACGTACCAATGACAGGCTATTGTATACATTTGGCAGCAACACGACCCGTTAATTTCATTGCAGAGTAGTAAATCAACGGACATAAAAAGTCGAACAATTTCATGACTTTTTTTTCTATCTTACAGTCCCACAGACCTCAGGGGGTCATCTCAGGGCTATACATTGTCCACATCAGAACTGTAATACTCTAACATATACCATCACAAAAAAAAAAAAAAAAAAAAACCCCCCCCCCCCCACCACACACATATCAAAGACATGGTACAAATGGATGGTTTAAAACAGTATCTATTTCACACACATACACGAACATACAAAACTAACACCTACAAGCAAGTGCGCATACACGCACAACCCAACTCGACGCATCCTTTCGCATCCTAACACATAAGAATTAACTGATGCACTCACATTCCGTCTTTGTAATCTTGTTTGAAATGGCGGACGAATCATAAAAGCTTGCAAGAATTTGTCAACAAGTAATTTATCGGGGCGAATTTTTGATGAATACTGAAACAAGTTGCACATCTTTTCCCACAGGGACGATTTTTTGTTTTCAAGCTTTCGCCACAAGCGGTTAATCAGGAATGAACAATTTCATTACTTTTTTTTTTCCTATCTTATAGTCCCACAGACCTCAGGCGGTCATCTCAGGGCTATAACAAGAGCACATCGTTCCTGAAGAAGCCCTGGTGGCGAAAGCTTAAAATAAAAATCGTCCCAGGGAAAAAAAAAGATGTTCAACTTGTTTTAGTATTCATTTTATTCAAATGTACCCATTGACCTCGTTTTGTGGAGGTGCAGTGCGAGTTTTAGTGAGAATTTTACCCGTGGAAAAAAAATGTATATATATTTTTTTTCTATTCACAAAAATTAAACTATTTTTTCGGTCATTTTACTCAGAGCCCAACCCACCTTAAAGGGTCATAATTATTAGTACTGTTACAATATAAAGTAATTCTATTAAAAAGTAAGACTACTAAAACCCCCCATAAAAAGTCCCCTTAAACGCCATTCCACAAAGGTGATTGAACCAGAATTTGTTACAATTCCGTCTCTCTCTCCCTCCCCCCCCCTCTCTCTCTCTCACACGCACCCCTCTCTCTCACTTCCTAATACACATACATATATACACGCGCGCGCGCGAGCGCAAAACACACGCACATGCCTAAACGTCGTCTGTTACAAACACACACACATCCAATTTACCCACTGTCAACACGCCCACACACAAACGTACGCAAGCAAGCCATGTATCTTAAATCAATACCATTCAGATTTGTTACTGAAATATTTGCAAAGACGTACATCTGATAGGCCTTGGCAAGCCTTTGGCAGCAACACGAAACGATTTCTGGAATGAGGACTAATTAATCAACTGGCATGCAATGCGGGAAAAAAAATCATTACTCATACTTGTTTATGTTATTGCCCACAATCCTCGAGGGTCATCTCAGGGCTGTGACAATGTCCACATTCATACTGTAAAATACTAACTAAAAACGTCCACTAAAAAAGTCATTCCATACATGCAAAAAAAAAAGCTGAATTAAAACAGGGTCTACTTTATACACACACACACACACACACACACACACACACACACACCACACACACACACACACAGACTAATAACCTAACATGGACACACCATGGACAACCACACTTAAGACATACAAACCAACGCCTACATGTAAACACACGTACACGCACACCACAAATCACCAACCCGGTCACATACGCTCATCATAGCAAAAATGAACTATTATCGACAATTCACATTAAATTCTGTTACTGAAATGTTTGCGATGGCGTATCAATGATAGGCCATTGCATACATTTGGCAGCAACATGACTCGTTTATTTCAATGCAGAGTAGTAAATCAACGAGCATGAAAAGTCGAACAATTTCATTACTCACATGCTCCTGTGTTCTTGTCCCACAGACCTCAGGGGGTCTTCTCAGGGCTTTAACAATGTCCACATCAGTACAGTAAAACACGCTCCCCACCCCCCTCCCCCTGGAACCAAAAAAAAAAAAAAAAGGTCAATCCATACATTCTACAAAGGATGAATTATATCGGACCTTTCAACACACACACACACACACACACACACACACACACTGTATATCTTTTCATGGGGGCTTTTATGTTGTCTTTTTTTCTTTTTTTAAACAGAATTATTCTTTTGTCTTGTAGAGGCACCGATACGATCCCATAAGACTGGTTGGGCTGTGAGCAATATGACCTAGAAAACAAAATCTTATCACTTTGAATATCAGTGTATTACTTTATTTATATAGATGGATATAATGTCCACGTGTGTATTTTGCCTATATATGTATCACTTCTTTCATTACTCACTTTTTTCTGTCACAGTCCCACAGACCTCAGGGGGTCATCTCAGGGCTATAACAATGTCCAGATCAGTACTGTAAAACACTACCCATCCCCCCCCCCCCCCCCGATAAAAGAGAGAGAGAAAAAAAAAACCAAAGACATACAAGGATGGATTAAAACAGGATCTATTTTCCACACACACACACACACACACACACACACACGCGTGCACACACACACACACACACAACCAACTCGTACAAGCAAGCACGCATACACAAACACAACTCGCACACCTTTTCAGATTCGCGCATCCTAACACATGTGAACCAACTTATGCATCCGCAATCCGTCATTGTACATCTTGAGTTTGCAATAGCTGTCTATCCATGTGTTTAGAGTCTCTCTCTCTCTCTCTCTCTATATATATATATATATATGTGTGTGTGTGTGTGTGTGTGTGTGTGTATATATGTATATGTATATATATATATATATATATATATAGAGAGAGAGAGAGAGAGAGAGAGAGAGAGAGAGAGACAGACTAACATTAAAAATGAAACGTTTTTTTTTTCGGTCACTGTGTTCATAGCCCGACCAACCTTAAGGGGTCATCATGTCAGTTCTGTTACATATGAAATCAATTTTTTATAAGATGAAAAAACACTAAAAATCTCCCTAAATATCGTTCCTCACAGGCGTCTTACACCAGAATGACACAAATTCTCTCTACCCCCCCCCCCCCCCCCCCCCCCCACCCCCCAAAGCAAAGCAAGCGCGCAACACACACACACACACACCGAAGTCTAAACGACTCCTGCACACACACACACACACACACACACACACACACACACACACACACACACACACACACACACACACACACTTACATACATAAAAGCAAACTATGTATCTCCAATCAATTCTGTCCAGATTTGTTACTGAAATATTTGCAAAACTGATAGGTCTCTGAAAACATTTGGTAGCAGCAGGTCTCTGAAAACATTTGGTAGCAGCACGAAATGTTTACTGGAATGTGGAGTAATCAACTGGCATGCAAAGCGAAAAAAAAAAATCATTACTCAAACTCTTTTATCTTTTAGTCCACA
>JADBJO010003223.1:103110-155610 GCA_016801955.1 Conus betulinus
CACGCTAAACTCATGAAAAACATACCCCTTCAAAAACACCCTGTTATGGCCCTTTGCGGTCGGCTGGTCTACAAATAACATTACTTTTCCCTTTCACAAAGTAACCATGCTATGCATCTACAGACCACAACATACTTTGTTACTGAAATGTTTGCAATGGCGTACCAAAAATAGGCCCTTGCAAACATGTGGCAGCAACGTAACCAATTTATCCGTGTGTTGGTGTGCGCGCCCGTTAATATATATCCATTAACAGCAAACAGACAGGCAATATAAAAGAATAGTGTCCCCGAAAATCCCAATCCATGCACACCAATTTTGACAAGATCCGTTTCACCACACACACACACACACACACACACACACACACAGAGTGCGTGAGCGAGATCTCCGTCCGATTCACTTGTGCTCTGGTCTGTTGAACTTGGCTCGCTCTCTCTACGCTCTCTTCTGGCACGGAATTGTTCCTCGCTTTGCCCCTACATCATCATCGGTTGTGTTTCTCCGTCAGCTGATGTTTTTTTCCTCGACAGAGATCAGGCCTCCAGAATTTTATTTGCACTGTTAGCTTTCTCATCTTTCTGAAAAACGTTGGCGAAGGAGTCATATCTATGTCACAGAAAGATCGCTAGGTTCCTTCACTGTTCTGAGGAAGGCTCCATGTAGGCTACGCTCCAAGTCATGCCTTTGTGGGTGCGTCCTGACGTTCGTCCAGTCGGTTGGTGCAGTAGAGCTGCTGGAAATCGAGTCTGTGGAAGGCTGCAGTGCCACCGTTGAACACATTAGGTAATATCCTAGGAGTGTCATGTCCTTGGTGAAGATACTGGTTGTCCAGGACACTGTAACGCAGCGGTCCTTGGTAGAATGCCAGTGATGGTCCTCTGGTAGAATGGCAGTGATGGTCCTGTGGTAGAATGGTGGCCGTGATGGTCCTGTGGTAGAATGGTAGCGATGGTCCTGTGGTAGAATGGTAGCGATGGTCCTGTGGTAGAATGTAGCGATGGTCCTCTGGTAGAATGGTAGCGATGGTCCTGGTGGTAGAATGGTAGCGATGGTCCTCTGGTAGAATGGTAGTGATGGTCCTCTGGTAGGTCCTCTGGTAGAATGGTAGTAATGGTCCTCTTGTAGAATGGTAGCGATGGTCCTCTTGTAGAATGGTAGTGATGGTCCTCTGGTAGAATGGTAGTAACGGTCCTCTTGTAGAATGGCAGTGATGGTCCTCTGGTAGAATGGCAGTGACGCATGGGGAGTTGTCAACCCCTGTGATCTGCGAAACACAAAGCTTCCGATTAAATGCTGTCGAAGTCACTAAACCATGAGAAAAAGAATGTTGGAAAAAAAAAGCACCTCACAACAAAAGCCTAAAAAAGATGTTCACAAACACACACAATTACACGTGCGCGCGCACACACACACACACTCGCGCGTACAAGCACGCACACACAACTACCGAAATCTATGAAACAAAACATCAACCCTTGGCAAGCGAAAGTTTAAATAAAGTTCAAGAAGCCCGAGTTGAACTTGTCGGCACGTTAGGTAACATCCTGGGAGTCGCATGTCCTTGGCAAGGATATTGGCTGTCCACGACACCGTAACGCCGTCTTCTGGTAGAATGGTAGCGATGCGTGGGTAGTGGGTCAAACTAATGACCTGCCCAACACAAAGCCTCCGATTAAATTCTGCCCAATAAGTCACTAAACCAGGAGACAAAAAATCATGTTGAAAAAATACAAAAGCCTAGAAAAGAGGTTCAGTTTTCTCTCTCTCTCTCTCTCTCTCTCTCTCTCACACACACACACACACACACACACACACACACACAATGAGGCGCACTCACACACACGGACACCCACGCGCGCGCGCACACATATAAGCATATGAAACATACAATTCAAAACGTCAAACCTTGGAAAAGAAATATATAAACGTTAATGAAACTTAAGCAATAGAAAAGACCAACGAACCAAACGAAAAGGTTTTTGAAAGGGGGGAGTGAGTTTGCTCAAGCATACGAAAGGTGGACACTGAACCCGATAAGACACGAGGACATGAAAAAAGATGACTTAATCTTATGAACGATGGGCGGTAAAACCCTAAACGGTCCTCACATTGACTCTGGTTACCATATCAGACTGACTATGGATCAAAGGACACTCGGATTAGGAGGTACCAGGTGCGCACTAGGCAATATGTCAGGAAGAGATTTAAGGACTGCTTCAAAGGGCTCTGCAGCTCAGTCCCCACGTGATCTGGAAACATGCGTCCATGTTTCAGATCCCAGCTTATGAGACCTGCTACATAGCTGGAGTCCATCTTTCCAGACAATATTCCCTCTGATACCCCCCCCCCCCTTTTTTTGTACCCTTGTTCCACAGACCACTGATGCAGGAAACCGGAGCAGCTATGTTTGTCGTATGAAAGAAAGAACTAAAAGTTTGAACAGAAGACTCAAAAACCTTGAGAAAGAAGTCACACGTGCCTGTGAACGAAGAATGAAGGCGGTATTAACTCGAAACACACTATAATCGTTCAGTGAAAAGAGGCACTAAACCTCAAGAACACGCTCATTTCTGTGAATAAAGACGCTAAATCCATAACCATCCGAGAGAAAACCATCCGAGAGAAAAAAAAAAAAAAAAGGGAGCGTAACTGACATACACTTAGCTATGAAAGAATAGGATTACCATTCTACAAGCGTAGGAGAAGAAAAAAGAGAAAAGAAAAAAAAAAAAAGAAAAAAAAAAAGAAAGAGAAACAAAACCCCTAAAACTCTTTCAGCTGCATTCTCCAAGTTCACTTGCGTGGGTCTCCGTATCCACGGCCGTACATGTAGAAGTCCTTTGTTCCTGTTGATGAAATCATAGCTACGATGAACATATCTGAATTTTCTTTGTAATAAATCGGATCCACTAAGCATAGCAAAACTCGAGTTTCTATTTTGCCCTCCGACATGTTTAAAACGATGGATAAACTACTTTCTCTTCCCATAACAAAAATGCTCAGTATTCTTTCAATGCTATTTTATTTATAAATGAAAGGTATTGTCATAAACAAATTGGTCGCTTGCCTTTGTAACTATTCTTTTTCTAGTTGCAAAGTGAAACGACTGCAGGCGGAAATCTAAACAAATCTTAAATAAATGTCAGCGAACCGCCCAGAGAAACGTGGACAAACGAGTCACAAGACAAACCACAACGCGTTTCGATCTCATAGGTCTTCTTCAGGTGCAACAAACATGAACAAATAACGAAAATGCACTTACCTTTGATCGCTTCTGTGTTCAGCGCAAGAAAGGCGGCGTTGAATGTGAACATAGCGCCTTCTTTCTTGCGCTGAACACAGAAGCGATCAAAGGTAAGTGCATTTTCGTTATTTGTTTCATGTTTGTTGCACCTGAAGAAGACCTAAGAGGTCGAAACGCGTTGTGGTTTGTTTTGTGACTCGTTTGTCCACGTTTCTCTGGGCGGTTTGCTGACATTTATTTAAGATTTATTCCTTTTTTTCTGCCCAGTCATTGAACAATTTAAAGATAAATCTCCTGCCTCATACCTCTCTCTCTCTCTCTCTGTTGAGCGCGTGTGTGCGCGCGCGCGTGCGCGATTGAGCGAGCGTGTGTATGCGCGTGTGCGTACGTTTGTTCGAGAGTGAGAGAAAAAGAATGAGAGAGAGAGAGGGGCGGGGTTAAGAAGAGGGGAGAGAGAGAGAGAGAGGAGAGAGAGAGAGAGAGAGAGAGAGAGAGAGAGAGAGAGAGAAAGGGACGGGGAGAGAGGGAGAGGAAGGGGGTGGGGGGTAGACAGAAAGAGAGCGTTTGTTGAATGATTATCTTTATTCCTTTGGTTAATGTTGTTTGTTGTATTATTATCATTACAACAACTACTACTACCACTATTATCATTATTAATTATCACCAAGAATAATATTTCTACGTCTGAACAAGTAAACGACATTGACGTTCATAATTAACTACACACATTAAACTCATTAACAAATATAAAAGAAAAATTGCCAGCATTACCCGAAGTTAACTCATCCGTCTGTACATCTTAGGCCAGGTTCACACGGGGATATACACACATTACCCAAAGTTAACTCATCCGTCTGTACATCTTAGGCCTGGTTCACACGGGGATATACACACATTACCCAAAGTTAACAACTCATCCGTCTGTACATCTTAGCCTGGTTCACACGGGGATATACACACATTACCCAAAGTTAACAGCTCATCCGTCTGTACATCTTAGGCCAGGTTCACACGGGGATATACACACATTACCCAAAGTTAACAACTCATCCGTCTGTACATCTTAGGCCTGGTTCACACGAGGATATACACGCCTGACGTTAACAGCTCAGCCATCTGTACATCGTAGTCCTGGTTCACAGGACAGACAGACTTCACCCACAGTGAACTCAGACGTCGGCACCTCTTGGGCCTGGTTAACGCAAGGGTATACGTAGTTCACCCACAAAGTTAACGTATCAGATATCAGTACCTCCAGGGCCGGTTAAAGCCCGCATATGGTTACATCTTAATGGAATGTTCTCTGCATGCCTGAACCCTATGTGAACATAGCGCAGGCTTCCAAGTGTGTTGCAGGATTGCTCCCAGCTAGGTTCCTCGGCAGTAGAGGACTACATTTCTCTGGGTCCCATGTGCATCGTCGGCTGCATCTTTTTCTTTTACTTCACCTAACGTTTACGATCAAGTTTAATAATATTTTTTTCTCATAATCATGAGCCGCTTACTTTCAGCAACGTAGAATAGATAGCAGCCTAGATGTAGACGACGTGACGAATGCCAAATAGCTTCGAACACTGCGTCACGTGATCAATTTCACTCATCTTGCTTCATGTTTGTACCGATAACTCTCAACAGACGACGCTGGGAGATCTGCAGGTGAGGGAATCCGTGTCGGAGCTCGCGGTCAGCAAGCGTGAGCCTACCGTGTACATGTGAGAATGCCGCTGGTGAGCACGGCCAAAGCAATCATGCCCCCATCAATCAGCTTAACACGTTTGTCTGAGAGAGCGAAAATGACAAAACACTGAAACAACATAGGTGTGAAACGGTATGCCGGTGATACAGCTAATATCCTGGCATATACTTCAGATCAAGAATGTGACACTATACATCTAACTGCTTGATCCATCAATTGAAAATGCTACTACTTGCAAAAGAAAGACGGACTATATCTCCCTCCCCATACAGAACTGGTCTATTGTACCAGTTATACACTGCCAAAACAGTAACGGAACTGAGAGGGCACGAGAGGGAAGATGGCAACAAAAAATATGTAATGAGCAATTTTCTATGCATAGCATATTATGTGCATTATATGAAACGAAATAAAAGTTCTATATTTCTCTTTTGGTGGATTTGAAGTGTTTTGCAACCAATAGCTTTTAGAAAGTCGAGGCCAATATCTATTGCACGTTATTTTTATGCGTTTTGTAATGTATATCAACATTAACCAGAACAGGAAAATTCGACCTGCGTTGCTTACCATTTGAAAAAAATGAATCGTGGTCAACATACCTGGCAACGGCACGTGTTTGGTCACAGGACTCCAAGACCTGTTCCTAACAACGTGGTTCCTTGGCATCTTCACTGACGTCAACTGTTCCAGAGGTCATGCACGCATTTATTCCTTGCACAAATGACAGGCCAGAGAGCATGACACGATGGTGAACCATTCCAATGTCTGGGCGTGCATGACAAACTAAGCCGTGGTCACGATCTCAGTATTTTGCTGTCCATTTTTGCACTTGATCTGAACCATTTCTATCTAGGATCTAAACTTGGAAACGAAACCAGAACGCAGACCTTTGCTATCAATTTCACATGCATCGCGCCTCAATGAAAGGGTCAGGCTCTGAGAATACTTATTCTCGAGAAACGGTCAGGCATGACAAGAACCACGAAGGCACAGTCCTCATTCAAATGACTGTATTCTTCTAACACATTAGGAGACTGGTGCCCACCTAGCTGAGATTGGTTTACCGATGCCCTCATATTCTCTTGCTCCATAATCTGTTTAGAAAAAATAATGATCCATTGTTAACTGTCGCCATGATGCGCGGAAACTTCTGCAATGGCATCCATGAATGGAACACAACTGAGGATGACCAACAACTCTGGATAACCACACACAGAGTCACTTGATTAATAAATCATCATCAGAAAAGGCGGTCATGTCTAGAATAAGTGGCAGTGGTCATCCCAGAGGCTAGAAAAATATACATGAACACACTTGACATATATTTTTCTAGTCAGGCCTCTAGGTATTCTTAGTTCATGTACTGATCTAAAAAAAGGCATCTGTTTACTGACAAAACTGAAAAAACCAGGGGTGGTATTGAAGGATCTCTATGGATGTGAAATATGAGACTGGTAGCGAGCACACTGCAGACAAGACAATACCACAGAATGCAGATTGCCCTTTATTGACCACTGATCTGATTGCCATGTCGGCCTTTCTGCACAACAAGGGATACGGGGATACCAAGTGATCACTAGGTAAACACTTCATGATTAAGTCGGTCATGAAGCATCTCCTCTGGCATCACAGATTTGCACCTTTGTTACGCAGATATCCGACACTGGAAACCACAGGAGCTGTGTCAGGCGGGAAGGCCAGTGGACCTGTGCTTCACGCTCCGCTACCAGCAATGTGCAGCCTGACAAGCACCAACAAACAGCGCCTTGTCAAGCTGACTTGACCACACAACAAATGGCATGGAAAAACCAAACAGATCCATCCAAACCACTTGATGAGCGTAGTACTTCAGAAACACGTCAATCAACGCGTCTGACTACACTGAACTCGCCACACGACAAATGGCATGGAAAAATCACACCTATTCATCCAAACCATTTGATGTGCGTACTTCAGAGACATGTCTATTTACACGCCTCTGACTACACTAAACCCTCAAATCCTCATCCATAGAGAAGTTCAATATCACATCATCCTGCCTGTCTTCCAGCCTTGCCAATAATTATAGATGCATTGCGCCAGAATTATGATAAACTTACAGGTGAAAAACGTTTGACCAGTATCGCCACTCTAGACAAGATCTGTCCTTTAACTTGCGTATAAAATAACAAACCACCCGGGCACCAAAGTTTCTGAACGCCCTCTGTTGTGTCCCACAACCGCTGTAATGGAGAAAGGTACCACACAACGTGATTCCTGCTCTCACAAGACACTATTCCATGCCGGACTACGAGAAACCTGCAAAACGAAAAAAACGAAAACCCCAAAGATCTCAGTTAAAAGTCACAGCAACAGTCGCCTCGCACATTTTAAGAACACAGTCACTGCCAGAGAACCCCTCGTGGATAGACTTCCCAAACACTTGGGCATCAGCTCCATTGCCGGGCGAGTGCCTTTTAAACTTGTCAGGTCTGAACGCCAGACGCGCATCTCTGTTCGTATCTCAACGGACAGAGCCAGATGTACGAATGAAATGTTGAAAATTGCAAAGGGTCTCAAACATCCTCAAGGATTAGCATGTGATACGAGATTAAGTCACCGAAAAAAATATCCACGGGTCTGTCAGACTGACTGGCCATGCATTTGGAAGGAACAAATGACGTGATGACTTCACAAAACTGTTGAAGGCAACCAGAACGTGCGGCGCTGCAATGAGATGAAAATACACACGTTAGTCAACGACTTCACCGATAAAATCCATATCGAGTACAATCATCACTTTGGCATTTCACACACACACACACACACATATATATATATATATATATATATATATATACATACATATACACATGCGCCTGCGAGCACTTGTGTGTGTATGGGAGTGTGGGTGCATGTGTCTGGTTGTGCACATGCACATTTCTAGTTTTGGCGAGGGGCGTGGCTTCAGGAGGTAAGAGGAGTGGTCTTGAATTCATTACAACTTTGTCCCTATCGAAGAAGAAATGCCATTCACATTGTGAAAATGTTGGGTCAGTGCTAAATTACAACCGATATTCTGATTCCTTTCGAACTGAATTTGACAACTTCCTTTACTACTACAGAAAAAGCAGCTCGTAGACGGGAGGAAAGGGGGAGGGGGGAGACAGAGAGAAAGAGAGAAAGGAAGAGAAGGAAAGGAGAGAGAGAGGGAGAGGAGGGGGAGGGGGGGGGAGGAGAGGGAGAGAGAGAGAGAGAGAGAGAGAGAGAGAGAGAGAGATCCAAGGAAAGAGAGAGAATAGCTGGCACGAGGGAGGAGTACAGAAAAGGGAAAAAGAAGACTGAAGGGAGGGAACGGAACAAACAGAGGGAGAGAGAGAGCAAGAGAAAGGGCGCTAAGAGGCAGAGAGAATGTGTGTGTGTGTGTGTGTGTGTGTGTGTGTGTGTGTGTGTGTGCTCGTGTGCTCGTGTGTGTGTGTGTGTGTGTGTGTGTGTGTGTGTGTGTGTGTGTGTGTTTCGTGTGTGTGTGTGTGTGTGTGTGTGTGTGTGTGTGAGAGAGAGAGAGAGAGAGAGAGTGAGAGAGAGAGAGAGAGAGAGAGAGAGAGAGAGAGAGAGAGAGAGAGATTAAGAGACAGAGAGAGAATAGAGAAGAAACAGAATGAGGGTTAAGCAGAAATAAGAAGAGAGAGGGAAGAGGTGGAAGAAGGAGGAGAGGAGAAAGAGGGAGAGTGAAGAGGAGAGAGAGAGAGGTGGGGGAACAGAACAGACAGCAGGGAAGTAGAAGATGGGAGAGAAACAGAATGGGCGGGAAAAGTTAAGGCAGATAGGGATAGAAAGGGAAGGAATGCATGAGGAGAGAGCGTGGGGGGAAGCGAGAAGAGAGGGGCGCCAAGGCAGGTGGGGGATGCATGAAGGTAGAGGGAGAGAGAAGAAGAGAGAGAGAGAGAGAGAGAGAGAGAGAGAGAGAGAGAGAGAGAGAGAGAGAGAGAGAGAGAGAGAGAGAGAGAGAGAGAGAGATTTCATGAGGACGGTCATGGTATGACTGAGGGGGCACTCTCCACAGGAACATGCTCATGTATCCTTGCTCTGTAACCAGTCTGGGAGAGGGAGTAGTACCAAGTTAGTCCGTCATTTTCGCAGCCTTTTTTCAAATTATACAATGCAGTCTTGTCTCTTCAACATTTTTTTTCACAGCATCGGTCATTGCTCTAAAAGAAGTCATCGTTCCGTAAGGAAGGATCCTCATTTGCTCTGTGCCTTACCGTTGCGAGTGTATACTGAAGTTCCTGCTGTTGCTTGGTGTAGAAGGGCTCCTATTGTCTCCTGCATCCCTTGACAATGGTGTTCAGAAAGGTTGTATTGGCCCCGAGTTGAAGTCGTCGACATATTTAATAACATACTGTCCCTGGAGTCGTGTCCTATGTGAGGCTGTGGGCTGTCCAGAGCAATGCAATGCAATGGTTCTCTGGTAGACCGGTAGAGATCCACGGAGACTAGCAAGCCCTATGGCCAATGGTTGTCTGGTAGACTGGTAGAGATCCACGGAGACTAGCAAGCCCTATGACCAATGGTTCTCTGGTAGACTGGTAGAGATCCACGGAGACTAGCAAGCCCTATGGCCAATGGTTCTCTGGCAGACTGGTAGAGATCCACGGAGACTAGCAAGCCCTATGTCCAATGGTTCTCTGGCAGACTGGTAGAGATCCACGGAGACTAGCAAGCCCTATGGCCAATGGTTGTCTGGTAGACTGGTAGAGATCCACGGAGACTGGCCAGCCCTGTGACCAATGGTTCTCTGGTAGGCTGGTAGAGATCCACGGAGATTGGCAAGCCCTATGACCAATGGTTCTCTGGTAGACTGGTAGAGATCCACGGAGACTGACCAGCCATGTGACCACTGTTCTTTGGTAGACTGGTAGAGATCCACGGAGACTGGCAAGCCTATGACCTGCCAAACACAAAAGAATGAGATTAAATTCGGACAAAAAACAAAGTCACTAACATTATAACTCACTAAACTGTGTTACGACACAAACGTCACCAAGATAGCTTTAAACAACACACACACACACACACACACACACACACACGAACTCGACACATACCACAGATCTTGATACAAGACACTAAACCACAGAAAAAGAAATTTTTATAAACTGTGACTGAAGCCTTCGCTCTGGAAAGGACGAATCTATCATATGAAGAGGGGACTGTCATTTCGAAACAAGCTTCTGCCAATTAATACAAGAGAGGACACTAAACTCCATAAAATCAGAGGAGAATAAAACTTATGACAGAAACGGACTGTAAACCCTATGGACGAAGAATGCTAAAACCCATGTAAACGTGACAGTAAACCATGTAAAAGGAGACCCATTAACCTCTGAAGTAAGACTTATACCACACTCCAAGCAGGGCCTCACGCCCGATGAAGGTACGCAACTCCTGTGAAAGGAGACTCAACCGTATCAAAAGATACGAAACTCTATGGAAACAAGACAGTAGATCATACTAAAAGATGTCAATGGTCAGAAAAGTAGACAATAGTTGCCAAGAAAGGTGGACGCTAAACAGTAAGGTCAGTAAAGATTGTGAAAAGAGGAAACTAAACCTCTAGAAGGATGACACAAGCCACCTAAAAAAAAAAAGCACTGAACCATATCAAACAACACTAAACGACAGGATATGAAACCCTGTGAGAGTACACTAATTAACAGATGAAATTAGGTTCTAAGAGAACAAAGAGCAGTACAATATATGCAAGGATCCACATTTTTACAGTGATTACCATGTCATGCGTTCTGTTGATCAAATGACACGGGGATCAGGCGGTACCAGGTGATCACTAGGGAATATTTCAGGAAGAGGTTAAAGACATCCTCAAGACCATTGCAGCTCAGCCCCAACAGATCTGAAAACATGCGTCCATGTTCCAGATCCCTGACTTATTAGACCTGCTACATGGCTGGAGTCAATCATTTATACCTTTCCTGAAAGTGTTCCCTCTGGTACCCCCTGTTTTTATGTCCATGTTCCACAGAACACTGATGTAGGAACTGGAATAGCTAGAGAAAGAACACTCTTAATCTTGAAAAAAGACGACTATGACCTGCAAAGAGAGAAATTCAGTCTGTGAGAAAACGGCGGAAATGAACATATGAAATGAAGACAGTAATTCTTTTGAGCTATGGTGATACTAAGCCCCATAAAAGGACGACACTGGGCCCCATGAAATGAGGAAACTACAGAGTATAGAGGACAGTGATCTCTTATTGGATTAAGGCACTTAATCCTTTGAGAAAAAGAGGACACTAAATTTGAAGGAGGCAAACACTAAAACTGTGAAAGAACATAAAACCCTATCGAAGAACAGACATTATGAAAGGACACAAAATATTCTACGTAAGAAGGCACTAAGCCCTAGTGAAGAGAGGGCGCTACATCTTACTAAGGAAGAAGACATTACGCCATAAGAAAGGACAATAATGCATGAACTGGACGCTAAACTCTTTGGAAACAGGGCACTAAGCCTTATGAAAATAGAACTAAACTTTGTGAAAGGAGCATACAATGTATACAAGGATATCAAATTCTCTTAACCCTATAAACCAAGGGTATCAAACCCTGTAGTAGTATCCAGATGCTGACTATTACCATGTGAGACTTTCAATGCGTACAATAAAAAAAAATTCAGGGAAAGGGTCAATCTCTTGAGGGATCTGAACCCACCAGTTCTTGTTAATTATTCCTATTCCAGAGGATACTGATAGAAACAGCCACTGATCAAACAGAAGGATAGTTTACCCTGGAAAAGAAAAGGTCAGAAATTCCTTGGAAAAGAGGAAGAAAAACACTACGAATGAAGACACAGAAAACTGAGAATGACACTAAAACTGCCGATGAAAGGGACACCGTGCTTAAAACAGACGACGCCAAGTGCTTTGTATGATGAAAAAAACGCTAAATCCCGGAGGAAATTATACTAAATGTTAATTAGCTAAAACTATGAAAAAAAAGACACTGAACTCACTCAACAAAAAACCTAAAGACACTAACCCAGAGGCAAAATACTAAGCTGTAATACAAGAGATCCAATGCTGGAAGAACAGGAGGATGGAGAATATGAATGAGTAAATAAGGAATCTGGAGAAAAAACAATGTCAGTACTCCCCCTTTCTGAAAGTAGATATCCCAGGTTCTCGTGACCCATTTCCGTTTTCCATGGTTGCTGAAGTAGATTTCCGTTGTCTCTGGCCGTTGATGGAGCAGATCTTTACCTCTGTTGATGAGAAATCAAGACCACCTTTGATTATTGAACTGTACGTGGGAAAGAAAAAAATCCTGACCCACCTAATTCAGCAAAGGCACTTTGTGAGGCGTTACCTGGCAACTGACAATTATTTGATTTACATCACGTGATATGGGAGCTGCATGAAAGCTTTCTCCAATCTCCATTGCTACAACAGTGGCACTGTAATGCATTTATCTTGCTTTCGCTCTCTGTATGGATAAATTAAAACAAGTAGACGTCGGAATATTTGAGTGTAAGCGCGCACTGTAAGAGAGAGAGAGAGAGAGAGACAGACAGAGAGACAGACAGACAGACAAGAGAGAGAGAGAATGAGAAAGGCAGAGAGAGGCGCAGAGAGAGAGAGAGAGAGAGAGAGAGAGAGAGAGAGAGAGAGAGAGAGAATGTGTATGTATGTATGTGTGTTGTATGCGCGTACATGTGTGTACATCCACGTGCGCGCTCTATTCTCTGTGTGTGTGTGCGTGTGCGTGCGAACACGTGCCTACATGCGCTTGTATGCATATGCGAGTGTGGGCAGATGTGTTTCCGTTTATGTGTACACATGCATATTTAAATGAGTGATGAGGGGCGTGGCTGGAGGAGAGAGAGGAGTACTATTAGAATTCATAAGAACATTGTCCCAATCTAAATAAAAAAGAAAACGCGATTCGCTTGGTGAAAATGTGCGAGTGTTTGTGTGTGTGTGTGCTCGTGCATGCATTATAAATCTTTCGCAGAAATTTTAAGACAATTCGTAATGCAAGAATACATAACACAGGTTCCGGATTTCAATACACTAGCATTCATAAGTGGACAGGGGGTGGGTGAATTCACTGGAGACTGGGACATGCAAGTCCTGTGGTATGAAATGTACTTGGTGGTGTATTCCATTCAGGCTGTGCATGTACAAACTTGAAAAAAAAAAAGCATGTTTACCCCAAGAATTCTTTTTCGCAAAATCGAAGGTTTAATTCTGTAATATTTTGAGTGTGAACACGTCTGTTCCATTAAAACTGGCTAAACATATGAACTCAGAAAAAAGTGTACATTTGTCCGTCTGCCGCTCGTGTTTGTCTAAATCCATGCGGCATTTCTCCAAAAGATTGGACTTGGCTTTGCATACATGAATTTATCCTACCCTGATTAAGTGTTGAGGGATCTAATGCTTCAAGTTTTGAGCCGTGTGTGTATGTGTGCGTTGCTTTGCATACATGAATTTATCCTACCCTGATTAAGTGTTAAGGAATCCAATGCTTCAAACTTTGAGCCGTGCGTGTGTGTGTGTGTATGTGTGTGTGTGTGTGTGTGTGTGTGTGTGTGCGTGCGTGCGTGTGTGTGTGTGTGCGCGCGCGCCCGCCTCCGCGTATGCGTGCGCTTGCGCGCATTTGTATGTGTGCGAGTGCGAGTGTGCATGCGAGCGAGCGTTTGTGTGCATGCGTGTGTATGTGTGTGCGCATGTGTACGCGTTCGCGCGCATGTATTTGTGTGTGCCTGCGTGGATTTTTACGTATATTTTTATTTGTAAGCATGAGCGCATGTCTGCATGTCGTGTATTTGTGCGAGTGTGGGCACGCGCGTTTCTGTGCGAATGTGTGCGTGCGCGGGTGTATACGTGTGTGTGTGCGCGCGCGCTCCGAGTTGTATTCGCATGCATGTAATCTTTTGATGTGTGTGTGTGTGTGTATGCCAGAGTGCGTACGTGCGCGCCCGTGTGTGTGTGTGTGTGTGTGTGTGTGTGTGTGTGTTTGTGTGTGAGTGCGCGCGCGCTCTCGTGTGTGTGTGTGTGTGTGTGTGTGTGTGCGCGTGTGTGTGTATGTGTGCGTTGTATTCGTGTGAGTGCGCGCGCGCGCGTTTGCGCACGCATACTGTCTGGCCGGTTGTTTCACTGTTCCTCCGCGCTGACGATTTTAGAACTGAATGAATTTAGGCAACAAGTCCATGACGATTAACAGAATAAACCAAATCAATTACATGTCTGCTAGCCACAATTTTTTTCCCACGATTTATGAATTCATCATTTCTGTGCATTCATACAACTGAGAGTAATACCTCTATCCCGTTTTCATCATCAGCACACTTCGATTCAATAACGCATTAATT
This sequence comes from Conus betulinus, assembly GCA_016801955.1. Lineage (NCBI taxonomy): Eukaryota > Metazoa > Mollusca > Gastropoda > Neogastropoda > Conidae > Conus > Conus betulinus. Next base: position 117,424 of record JADBJO010003223.1, read on the forward strand.
CAACCCGTTTTCTTTCAAAGCTGAAAGACAACAGTTTGTGAATGCGTCTTACCTGCATCCGAGTGTAGCAGTCTGAATGTCATCTTGTTCCTTGTGGCATGTCATTTTGTTCTTGGCGAGACAGGCTCATCTGCTGTCATCTTGTTTCCCGGCTGACAGTCTTCTGCTGTCATCTCTGTTCCTGGCCGACAGTCTTCAGCTGTCATCTTATTCCCGGCTGACAGTCTTCTGCCGACATCTCAGCAACAAAGGTCCTCCATTCTCGTCTGTTCTGGGCCAACCTCTGGATGGTACCCCATGTGTGGCCTCTTCCTCCTTCCTTCAGGCGTCCAATGGAGGGCGACACGAGTGATGTTGTCTGGCTCTTTCCTAAGTAGTATGTGCCCTATCCACCTCCATCGCTTTTTCCTGAGAATTGTTTTTTTCATGCTTTCTTGATGGCATTGGGAGAGTAGTTCTTTCTTTTGAGATGGTGTTTGGCCAGAAAATTCTTAATATTCTTCTAAGGTTCTTTGTGTGGAAGACTGATAGCTTATTTAGGTCACTCTCTGTCATTCTCCAGCATTCTGAGCCATACAGAAGGGTAGAAATAATGCAGCTCTGATATAGTTTGAGCTTGGTTTTGATGCTGTATTGTTGGGACCTCCATACATTGCTTAGCATTCTGAAAGCATTTCTGGCTTTGTTTAGACGGTTCTTGATGTCATTGCCTGCTCCTCCGTCGTGTCTGACAATGCTGCCCAGGTAGGTGAATTTCTCAGTTGTAGGGAGGGTTTCTCCATTCACTTGAATTGATGAGGGGTTTGGGACATTCAAGGTCATTACCTCTGTTTTCCTTTGACTGATCTTTAGTCCAATCTGTTGTGCAAAGCTGCTGAGGCGGGATGTTTTCCTGCATGTGTTTGTGAGTGTGGGAGACCAATGCCAGATCATCAGCAAAGTCAAGGTCTTCTAAGGCTGAGAAGTGTCCATCGTATGCCTCTGTTGTGGTCTTCAGTTGTTCGACGCATCACCCAATCTATGGCAAGATTAAAGAGCATTGCTGACATCACACAGCCTTGTCTCACTCCTGTTTTCACTTCAAAACTGTGGTCACTGTTTCCGACTCTGCATGTGAAGTTGTCATAGAAGCTTTTGATGAGAAGGACTATCTGCTGCGGTATCCCATACATTCGTCGTAGTATGCGCCATAAGCTGTCTCTGTGGATGCTATCAAAGGCTTTCTCAAAATCCACAAAGTTGATGTACAGTTGTCTCTGCCACTCTGTGCACTGCTCAATTATGTTACGCAGTACAGTACAAATATCTGGTCAGTGCATCCTCTTCCTTTTCGAAATCCTGCTTGTTCTTTTCTCAGTTGTTTATCCACTGCATCTGATATTCGCTGAATGATGATCTTTGCAAGGATCTTGCTTGGAATTGACAGGAGGGTGATTCCACGCCAGTTGTTGCAATCTTTAAGTGTTCCTTTCTTGGGGATCTTCACAATTATTCCCTCTGACCAATCATTTGGTATCTTCTTTTCTTCCCATATAGTTATAAAGAGTGGCAGAAGTATTTGGGCCGCAAGATCTGGATCTGCTTTGAACACTTCAGCACTGAGGTTGTCTTGTCCAGGGGCTTTTCCGTTTTTTAGAGCTTTAATGGCAGTCACGATTTCTTCTTTTGTTGGTGGTTCAGCATTGATGTCAAGGTCATCTTCCGCAACTGGAATGTCGGCTTCTCTAAGAGGTGGTGGTCTATTCAGTGTCTCACTGAAATGTTCTGCCCATCGAGTTTTCCTGCTGCTTCTGTGTTAGCAGTCGCCCCTGTTTGTCCATGATCGGTGTATCTGCTGTTCCACGATATTTGCCGCAGATTATCTTGGTGATCTTATATACCTTTCCTTGTTCTCCTTTGTTGGCTGCATCTTCTGCTTCATCTGCAAGGGATTCCATGAATTCACGTTTGTCAGCCCTTGATTTCTTCTTCACAGCTTCATTTGTTTCCTGGTACAGCTGTTCATACTTTTCCTTCAATCGTTTAGATTTTGCCTCCATCTTCTGCACCTTCAGGGCTCTGCGTTTTTCAATGAGCTCCCATGTGTTTGCTGTTATCCATTCTTTCTTTTTTTTCTGTTGTTGTGTTCTGAGACAGGTCTCACTGGTTTTCAGGTAAGCTGTCTTTACATGTTCCCATTTGGTGTTGACTTCATCCGAATCTGGCTGTGTGTGGTGATCTAGATCTGCCAGTGCTTGAAATCTGTTCTTCAGCTGCAGAACAAAAGTATTCTTTACTGTGGGGTCTTTCAACTTTTCTGTGTCAAACCGTTGCCTTCCCGTTTTCCTGATTCCTGTTTTCCTGAGTTTCACTTTCAGTACTGCTACCACAAGGTGGTGATCGCTGCCAACATCTGCTCCCCGGTTCACCCTGACATCATGGAGTGAGCGTCTCCAAGTCCCGTTTATCATTAGATGATCAATTTGATTTCTGTCCCTTCCATTAGGGGAATGCCATGTCAGCTTATGGATGTCTCTGTGTGGAAAGAGGGTCCCTCCAATAACAAGATTGTAGGTGGTACATAGTTCTAGCAGCCTCTCACCATTTGCATTCATGATGCCACAGCCCTCTTTTCCCATGGCTCTGTCGTAGTTGGTGTTGTCACTTCCTACCTTCGCATTCATGTCTCCCATGACAATTTTTAAATCGTGCCTTGGAATATTTTCTAATTCAGCTTGTAGCTAGCTGCTCGTAGAATTCATCTTTGTCTTGTTCGTCGCTGTCATTTGTGGGGGCATAACACTGGATGATAGTAGTGTTGATCTGTTTCCCCTTCATCCTGATCTTGATGATTCTCTGCTATTGACAGGTTTCCACTCTATCAAACTGTTTTCTACTCCTTTCTTTAGGATCATGGCTACTCCTTGAAAGTGTTGGTCGTCATCCCTACCTGAGTATAGCACTGTCTCACCTGTGCTAGTTTTTAGTCTTCCAGAACCTGTCCACCTACTTTCACCTATCCCAAGGATGTGTAGTTTGTATCGTCTCATCTCTGCTGTAACCTGTGCTAGTTTTCCTGTGTCATACATCGTTCTCACATTCCAGAATCCAATCCTGGTTTTGCATTTGGTGTTCAGTACTTCCATCTTCCTGTCAGTGGCTTCCTTTCGGCTTTCACCACTGTCATTCATACGAGTATCTTCCGATGACTCTGGAAGCCCATCACACCCGAGTTTGGGTTCCTTTGTTGCTGTTTCCGTAACAAGAGATTTTTTTTTACGGGACAGAGTTGTTAGCCCTGTGCCTAACCCCCAACCTGGAGGACCAGTGGATCACTCTGTCCGGCATGGGTGGCCCTACCAGGAGACGAATCTCCCGCCGGCATAGCTCTCAGGGTCATCGGAGACACGCAAGCCCCCCCTTCAAATCTGGGAACTGACGCCTTCCACCAAGGATGACGCACGCAGTGTTGTAGCCAATATTTCCCAAGGATGATGTCGCTGGGTGGTATGTTTTTCGGTTTTGACTGGATACTTCTGTGCGTGTAGCTCACGTACTTCCCCAACAACTCATCCGTCTATACATCTTAGGCCTGGTTCACACGGGGATATACACACATTACCCGAAGTTAACAACTCATCCGTCTGTACATCTTAGGCCTGGTTCACACGGGGATATACACACATTACCCAAAGTTAACTCATCCGTCTGTACATCTTAGGCCTGGTTCACACGGGGATATATACACATTACCCAAAGTTAACAACTCATCCGTCTGTACATCTTAGGCCTGGTTCACACGAGGATATACACACATTACCTGACGTTAACAGTTCAGCCATCTGTACATCGTAGTCCTGGTTCACAGGAGGACATACAGACTTCACCCACAGTGAACTCAGACGTCGGTACCTCTTGGGCCTGGTTAACGCAAGGGTATATGTAGTTCACCCACAAAGTTAACGTATCAGATATCAGTACCTCCATGGGCCGGTTAAAGCCCGCATATGGTTACATCTTAATGGAATGTTCTCTGCATGCCTGAACCCTATGTGAACATAGCGCAGGCTTCCAAGGGTGTTGCAGGATTGCTCCCAGCTAGGTTCTTCGGCAGTAGAGGACTATAATTCTCTGGGTCCCATGTGCACCGTTGGCTGCATCTTTTTCTTTTACTTCACCTAACGTTTACGATCAAGTTAATAATAATTTTTTCTCATAATGAGCCGCTTACTTTCAGCAACGTAGAATAGATAGCAGCCTAGAAGTAGACGACGTGACGAATGCCAAATAGCTTCGAACACTTCGTCACGTGATCAATTTCACTCATCTTGCACCATGTTTGTTCCGATAACTCTCAACAGACGACGCTGGGAGATCTGCAGGTGAGGGAATCCGTGTCGGAGCTCGCAGTCTGCAAGCGTGAGCCCACCGTGTACATGTGAGAATGCCGCTGGTGGGCACGGCCAAAGCAATCAGCCCCCATCAATCAGCTTAACACGTTTGTCTGAGAGAGCGAAAATGACAAAACATTGAAACATAGGTGTGAAACGGTATGACGGTGATACAGCCAATATCCTGGTATATACTTCAGATCAAGAATGTGACACTATACATCTAACTGCTTGATCCATCAATTGAAAATGCTACTACTTGCAAAACAAAGACGGACTATATCTCCCTCCCACACAGAACTGGTCTATTGTACCAGTTATACACTGCCAAAACAGTAAACGGAACTGAGAGGGCACGAGAGATAAGATGGCAATAAAAAAATATGTAATGAGCAATTTTCTATGCATAGCATATTATGTGCATTATATGAAACGAAATAAAAGTTCTATATTTTCTCTTTTGGTGGATTTGAAAGTGTTTTGCAACCAACAGCTTTTAGAAAGTAGAGGCCAATATCTATTGCACGTTATTTTTATGTGTTTTGTAATGTATATCAACATTAACCAGATCAGGAAAATTTGACCTGCGTTGCTTACCATTGAAAAAAAAATGAATCGTGGTCAACATACCTGGCAACAGCACGTGTTTAGTCACAGGACTCCAAGACCTGTTCCTACAAACGTGGTTCCTTGGCATCTTCACTGACGTCAACTGTTCCAGAGGTCATGCACGCATTTATTCCTTGCACAAATGACAGGCCAGAGAGCATGACACGGCCGTGAACGATTCCAATGTCTGGCGTATGACTGACTAAGCCGAGGTCACGATCTCAGTATTTTCCTGTCCATCTTTTGCACTCGATCTGAACCATTTCTATCTAGGATCTAAAAACTTGGAAACGAAACCAGAACGCAGACCTTCGCTATTAATTTCACATGCATCGCCTCAATGAAAGGGTCAGGCTCTGAGAATACTTATTCTCGAGAAACTGTCATACATGACAAGAACCACAAAGGCACAGTCCTCGTTCAAATGACTGTATTCTTCTAACACATTAGGAGACTGGTGCCCACCTAGCTGAGATTGGTTTACCGATGCCTCATATTCTCTTGCTCCATAATCTGTTTGTAAAGATAATGATTCATTGTTAACTGTCGCTATGATGCACGGACACTTCTGCAATGGCATCCATCAATGGAACACAACTGAGGACGACCAACAACTCTGGATAACCACACAGAGTCACTTGATTAATTAATCAAGAAAAGGCGGTCATGTCTAGAATAAGTGGCAGTGGTCATCCCAGAGTCTAGAAAATATACATGAACACATTAACATTTTTTTTCCGGTCAGGCCTCTAGGTATTCTAGCTCATGTACTGATCTTAAAAAAGGACCTGTTTACTGACAAAACTGGAAAACCAGGGGTGGTACTGAAGGATCTCTATGGATGTGAAATATGAGACTGGTAGCAAGCACACCGCAGACAAGACAATACCACAGAATGCAGATTGCCCTTCATTGACCACTGATCTGATTGCCATGTCGGCTTTTCTGCACAACAGGGATACCTGGGGGGTACCAGGTGATCACTAGGTAACACTTCATGATTAAGTCGGTCATGAAGCATCTCCTCTGGCATCACTGATTTGCACCTTTGTTACACAGATATCCGACACTGGGAACCACCAGGAGCCATGTGTCAGGCGGGAAGGCCAGTGGGCCAGTGCTTCACGCTCCGCTACCAGCAATGTGCAGCCTGACAAGCACCAACAAACAGCGCCTTGTCAAGCTGACTGACCACACAACAAATGGCATGGAAAAACCACACAGATCCATCCAAACCACTTGATGTGCGTAGTACTTCAGAAACACGTCAATCAACGCGTCTGACTACACTGAACTCACCACACAACAAATGGCATGGAAAAATCACACCTATTCATCCAAACCATTTGATGTGCGTACTTCAGAGAGACATGTCTACTTACACGCCTCTGACTACACTAAACCCACAAATCCTCATCCATAGAGAAGTTCAATATCACATCGTCCTGCATGTCTTCCAGCCTTGCCAATAATTATAGATGCATTGCGCCAGAATTATGATAAACTTACAGGTGAAAAACGTTTGACCAGTATCGCCACTCTAGACAAGATCTGTCCTTTAACTTGCGTATAAGATACCACCCGGGCACCAAAGTTTCTGAACGCCCTCTGTTGTGTCCCACAAACAACTGTAATAGAGAAAGGTACCGCACAACGTGATTCCTGCTCTCACAAAACACTATTCCATGCCGGGACTACGAGAAACCTGCAAAACGAAACAAACGAAACCCCCCACAGATCTCAGTTAAAAGTCACAGCAACAGTCTCCTCGCACATTTTAAGAACACAGTCACTGCCAGAGAACCCCTCGTGGATAGACTTCCCAAACACTTGGGCATCAGCTCCATTGCCGGGCGAGTGCCTTTTAAACTTGTCAGGTCTGAACGCCAGACGCGCATCTCTGTTGGTATCTCAACGGACAGAGCCAGATGTACGAATGAAAAGTTGAAAATTGCAAAGGCTCTCAAACATCCTCATGGATTAGCACGTGATAAGAGATGAAGTCACCGAAAAAAATATCCACGGGTCTGTCAGACTGACTGGCCATGCATTTGAAAGGAACAAATGACGTGATGACTTCACAAAACTGTTGAAGTCAACCAGAACGCTCGGCGCTGCAATGAGATGGAAATATGTACGTTAGTCAACGACTTCACCAATAAAATCCATATCGAGTACAATCACCACTTTGACATTTCAGACACACACACACACACACACACACACACACACATATATATATATATATATATATATATATATATATAGAGAGAGAGAGAGAGAGAGAGAGAGAAAGAGAGAGGTGGTAGCAGAAGTAGTATTGGTGATGAATGTATTTACAAAGAATAGTTAGATTCAAAAGAAAATGACACAAAAGCATAACACACGACACCAGCAACCACGTAAATCACACACACACACACACACACACACACACACACCAAATCGCACTCGTACACAAAGCAGCTTATTTACGACGCGCACGTGCGTGCGCGCACACACGCACGCTTATAGTTATACACTTGCATATGGAAAGTAAAGGGGCAAAATGTTGGCCTATGACGTTACAAAATAGAAAATCTGCAAACACACACACGCCCAGCTCTTTCACGCGCACACATATACATGTGCATCATTCAACTCAGCGGGCAGTTTGTCCAAGGTGAAGGACAGATCAGTTAGGGGAATACTTGAGAAATTTAAACGGAATGTTAATAAAAGCTTTCCATTTAAAAAGATATTTGGGTTAGATGAGGGGGTACAAAAATGAAATCTTGCCTCAACAAATGACATGTTGAAGTCGGCTGGTCGAGTGAAGACACGAGTGCCTCCAATACCCGACATAGTCCAGTTGTATGAAAAGCTGCTTCTGCACCGAAGTCGACTGGTCCAGTGCTGACTGAGGCTGGAAATGCACTGGTCCCATTCTGGCCGAAGCTGTTGGTGCAGTAATGTAGCATCCTGCTTCTGTGACGTGGACTGGCCTTGTTCCCACCGAGTCCGGTCCTGTCTTGGTGTTAGAACTGGCCTTAAAGCGATGAGGAACGTCCTGTAGAAACACAGAAAAGCAAATCTGTATTAATACTGCATGTATTACTAGTCTTGTGTTGGCTCAGACTAGTCCAATAATTACGTCTCCATTGATAACGATCTTGCTGCTGGGTTAGTTGTTCATGCACCCGCATGTTCTAGACGAGGCTGTTCTAAAGTCATCTGGCAAAGTTTCTCCATGAACATTATCTTGCAAGCGTTTCCAGGACAATGTATGGTCTCCTATGGCTCCTATCAAAGCACGAGCGCATATGGCGTTTTTCCCTGTAGTTTCTAGTATTGAGCTTTGAGTGGAGTAAATGGTAACTCTTGAGATCAGAGCTCTAACTTTCACCATCGAATATTTCACTGCTTTTTGGTACATGTTCTGCTCTACACCCGCAATAAAGTGTTTTCGGAATAAAGATCTCTGTCAAACACTCAGGCAGATCAAACGTGATAACCCAGACAAGCGAGTACAACTCAGTGGGACTTTTCCTTTGTTTAATCATCTTAGGCAGTAACAAAAAAAAAAATGAATTATTTCACATACACAAACGTGCGCGCGCATAACAGTGACAAATTCGTTTTAAATCAATGGGGTAACCGACAACTGTCACAACAATGACAAACTTGTGACTAGAAGTTCTTACACACACGCGCACACACACACAAACCAGTACCTACTTCGTCTGAAAGTCATAGGGGCAACTGACAACTGTCCAGGTGCAAATCAAAATATTCAATCGCACCGGTGCATTTTAAAATTGCTCTGGTGCAGAAATAGCCGTTCCTAATGAAATTGCCATGTCATTTACCCCGTGGTGATTGTGAACCACACCAGATTCTCATCTGACCAGTTTGGGATCTAGACGAAGTGTAAGCCATCCCGCAAGAAGCTAAACAGAGAGAGAGAGAGAGAGAGAGAGTGTGTTAGAGTTCATGGGGGCTGTCACTAGATGGCTACGCCTTCAAAAATGGAATGCTCACCCACGATGGGGCTACTTGAGTAATTATTACTCTGAGTATAGATCTCGGTGTTTTCCTGCATGTACTTGGATCATAAAAAGCACCACATAACAAAACTGAGGTAAGTTGGGGACTGCCAGCGCTAGCACTACGACGAGGCGAGACTGAATGTGGCAAAGTATGAGGTGCTGAAATGAGCAGCGTGGAAATACCATTGATGGGTGTGAGGAAAATGATGCGAAAAAAAGAGGATTCTACTGAAAGAGATCAAGAGACATCAAGGTGATGCATCGTATACAGATGGCGATAAATTGCATACTGAAATGGTAGGCCTAAGGTAAAGGCATGAAAGGGATGGTACAAAACAAACAGGAATGAAAAATTAGGAAAACAAAGAAAGTATTTACAAGAAGTTATGAAATCGATTTATTTGCACGGCAGACCAATGTCACTAGAGACAGGGCATTGAAGACAATATCAGTTCTTTTGGTGCCCACAATCATCATGCTGATTATTCTGACACATTTGTGTGTATGACCATTTCTATCCTGCCATTAAGGCAGCCATACTCCAACTTTGGGGAAGATGTATGCTGTGTTTAATGTGTCATCCATACCAACGGCCAAACTGGCCTTCTCTTCCGAAGTGGTGATGGCATTTTACGTGTGTGCAAGATGTGCGTGCGTTCACACACGGAACCTCGGTTTATAGTTTCATTCGAAGGACTTTGTGGGGAATGGAGTCAGAACCAATGTTAACTCCGAGGGAAAAATCCCCCTGTACCGAAACGGCCTGGCGGAGATTACGAGTCCGATGCTCTACCAACTTTTGGGCAGGTCATAGAGAAAGGATCGATCTATGCACACTATCCTTTTGAAACTCCTAACGTTTTCCATGATCGTATGGTTAGACACGAAGGACTTTTGTCGAAGTCAGATGCTCATTTGGGAAGCTGATGGAAAGGCTAGTCAACAATAGGCTGACATGGTACCTGGGAAGAAAGATATCATCTCTGACGAGCAGGCAGGATTCAGGCAACACCGATCCACTGAAAACCAGGTCGCTTACACTGTGCAAGAAGTAGAGGATGCACTACAGAAAAGAAGTATACCATTACAGTCTGGATCGACCTGGAAAAGGCATTTGATAAAGTGTGGAAGAATGGGCCGAAGCTGAAGATGCACCAGTATGGTATCTCAGGTCTCATGTACAATTGGATCAGCCAATACCTGACCAACAGAAAAGTCGGGGTACAGAACAGAAGGCACCAAAGCAGACAGAGGACCATGAAGGAAGGCGTCCCACAAGGTGGAGTTCTCTCCCCTACGCTTTTCATCATCTTCATAAATGACATCCTTGATGACATCCCTGCATGGATCCATGGTGCAATCTACGCAGACGATCTTGCCATTTGGTGCTCTGAGCAGTACATAACAGCCACTGTAAGGATCCAGGAAGCCCTGAGGAAGGTCAAGACATGGAGAAAAAGTGGCTCATAACCATCAATGCCAGAAAAACCATGTACACCATCTTCAGCCTGGCTACAAAAGAGCAGAGTGCACACCTCCAGGTGAATGGTCACGTCCTCCCACAGGATAAGTCACCCACTTACTTGGGAGTCACATTTTGTCCCCAGGATGACTTGGAGACACCAGATCAACAAGTGCACAGAAAGAGCCAGGCTACGTCTGGCATTGAAGGAATTATCAGGAACTTCCTGGGGAGATGACCACAACATCCAGAAGAAACTATAACTTGGATGAGTGAGACCTGTCCTAGAATATGGTACAGCTGCCTGGGGGACAGCAACCAAAATCAACCCAGACAAAGTTGCTAAGGTCCAGAACCAGGCATCCAGGATCGTCACTGGCACTCTCAAATCAACCACGATCCAAGCCATGGAAACAATGACAGATCTTCAGAGCTTGAAAGCAGCAGAGATGCCATAGTCCTCACCCAGGATGCCAAATTCAAGAGGATGAGAATCACCCCATTAACAAAAGAATGTCAGAGCCAACCAAGTGCAGACTGAAGCGCAGCAGTTTTGTGCACAACGCTCGCAGACTTGAGAGGCAGACCCTGAACTGCTACAGCAAGGGAACAAGCAGATCCCAACACACAGCTCTGTACCCACTTGGAGAAGGGACCAGTTTCCGAAAGTCAGAGAGAGAATCCCAGGCATTCTCACAAAGGGCACACAGTCAGAATCAGAGAAGAAAGCACTGGCCCTAGACCATATGGAGCAGGCATATCCCAAAAACTGTGGACGTATGCATACACGGACAGCTCAGCAGAGGAGGCTACCAGAAATGGAGGTGGAGGAATATTCCTAACCTTGAAGGATGGAACACACGTCTGACAAGCCATCCACACTGGCAAATTCTCCACGTACTACAAAGCTGAGACAGATGCACTGCACAGAGCAGCGGAGACACTGTGTGCGAACAGAGAGGCCATATTCGAAAGTCGTCATCTTCTCTGATGCACTGTCAGTACTGCAGGCTGCACAGAACCCAAAGAACAAAGAGACCTCAATCCCCTTGTCTCTGCCCTTGCCAGACTGCAGCAGGCCACTGAACTAACCGTCATTCAGTGGATGCAACATAGCAGCAGTGAGTGGGGGCAGACTGACTGGCGAAGGAAGGACAGCAGCCACAAGAGGAACAGGAAATCTATGAAGAGGGCAAGACAATCATCAAGGAGAAGCAGAGAAAAAGATGGCTTCAGCTACATCCAGATTACAACCAGACAGATGCCTACTACCTCCTACCCAGACCAGACCAGGTAAACATTGTAAGGCTGAGGATGGGCCACTCCAGCTACACCATCACATGTTCACAAGGTTCCGCATTGGCGAGTCTGCAGTGTGCCCCTGCGCTACAGCCCCAATGACAGTGGAACACGGTCTACTTGACTGTCCAACACGCCATAACCTGAGAGCAGAGAACCTGGCCTGTTGACCAACTGACGAGGGGAGAAACTCTACAGATCTCTGGAGGGCCTCCGCCTGACAGTAGTCTTCGTCAGTGCATCGGGGTTCCTGTCCGAGTGAAAGACGAAGAAGATGCTCATTTAGGACAGGAAAGTGACGCAGTTGGCAATTTACTCATTTGTCTTATTTTCACACTCATTTTGTTTGTTCGCTTCGAGGTATGAAAACCGTAGAGATGGTACTCGATGGTAAGAGAAGCTCAACTTACGCAATGATGAAGCAGAGAGATGTCCTTACACGATGAATACAAATCAAAGCAATTTCCCCCATCCCGTTCTCCCTTTGGGGCATATACAGCCACTGGCAGTCTCTAAAATCCTTCGAGGACTCTCTGATGCCAACGACTTCTCCAGCAAACCAACCACAGGGCTCTAAAAATGCTTTTTTTCCGTTATTGTACTGGTGTCGATATTGAAGCATAGATAGTGCGTCTGACACAGTTGAGGCGTTTTTATGCAGCACACGTATTCGTTCCAGTTCCGATTTCATTACCTCAGTATGGCGCTATATTGTGAGTAAACGGCTTGGGTAGCTTAAATACTGCTCAAAATAATTGAAAGGAAAAACAATGCTTTCGAACTTTACTTCAGCCATTAATCAAAACACCAATGACACAGATTAATGACAAAATTGATTTGAACAGCATGTTTTGTCACTTTCAAGTCCACTACCCATCTTTTCAAAAGTCAGAACACCAGAGACACACAAAAACACAGTCAGTAACGCGTGTGTCCACCATTTGCGTGGATGCACGCGATGCACCTTTGCCTCATGGATTGAGTCAGAGTCCTCAGAGTCATCTGGGGTATTGCCTGCCACTCCTGCTCAAGGAACTGGAACAGCTGGTTGAGGTCAACTGGCAGGGGGTGATTGCTTCGAAGTCGCTGGCCCAGCACGTCCCATAGGTGCTCGATTGGATTAAGGTCCGGTGAGCAGGCTGGCCAGTCCATGTGGAACACATGTTGCTGCTGAGTAAAGTTGTTGACGACTCGAGCCCTGTGAGGTCTGGCGTTGTCGTCTTGAAGTACCACGCCTGGTCCAATAGCTTGCAGCGCTGGCAGCACAAGGGGCTGCAAGATGCCATCCCTGTAGCCCACACTGTTGAGGTTGCCTTGCATCATGTGCAGGGGGGTTCTGTAGTTCCGTGCCATCCCTCTCCACACCATTATGGATCCACCACCATAGCGATCACACTTGCTCATGAGACCATCGTGATAGCGTTCTCCTTGCCGCCGCCAGACATGGTTCCTGCCGTCATGAAATAAGGCAAAGCGGGACTCTTGCCCACTGATCTCTGGTCCATGCTAAATGACGCTGGGCCCAAGCCAAATGAGCAGCACGGTGAGCTGGTGTCAGGACAGGACGGACGGCTGGTCGTCTTGAGCGCAGGTGTGCTTCTCTCAGCCGGTTCTGAATGGTCTGGTCACTGACGGTGACATTGCTGGCTGCTTGCAGCTGCCCCCTGAGTGTGTTGGAAGTGGCCGTTCTCTGTCTCAGAGCCGACAGGACAACAAACCTGTCCTGCTGCCAGGAGGTGGACCTTGGGCGTCCTGGACGTCTTCGCTCAGCAACACTTCCTGTCTGGTTGAAGCGGTCTCTCAAAGTCTGAATGACTGAATGGGCGACAAACAGTCGACGACCAACCTCTCGCACCCCCACGCCCTCCTCAAGCCACGCAATTGCCCGCCCTTGGTCATCCTGATTCAGTCGTTGTCTCCCAGGCATGGTTGCAAAAGTGCCCTAAACACAGGCATAAATGCCCCCACCAGTCTCTCAAAACTGGCTGACCTGTGTTCAGATAAGACATGGGATGCACGTGCATTGCAGTATTCCTGCAGTTCAGATGTGCTCTGTTGCACAGGCCTGTTTGATTTGCACCCTTTTTTTTTTCGTTGAGTATGTGCACATTTCAGTTCACCGCTGTGATGTGCATGACACAGACTGAGTTGATTTCTGATCAAATTGAAGTTGACTGATCAGGCATGCAACCAAATTCAGTAAGTTTGGGGTGGGTGCAGTGCCGTGTTATTCGAAAAAAAGTCAAACAAGGTACCCTAAAAAGTGGTAGTGGCCTTTCAATTTGTTTTGAGCAGTATACTTGTTGATGGGCGCTGTCCCTCGATTTTCTATGTTGATAAAACCAGATAATACGAATAAAGAAGAAGATGGCAAAAAGTTTTATAATCATAATCGCAGCACCTAATACTATGTAAAAAAGACAAAATCCAAACAATACACTGAGAGAGAGAGAGAGAGAGAGAGAGAGAGAGAGAGAGAGAGAGAGAGAGAAGCCGTTTTGAACTTGGACGTGTGTAGAAATATATGTAAATATCCAACTCCGTATAATCAATTCGACGTTTTCCTCTTTTCATTCATTCATCTCCACATTAGTCGGATCTCTCTCCTTCTTCGTAGATAATTAGACGTGAGACCGAGCGAGCAAGAGAGAGAGAGAGAGAGAGAGAGAGAGAGAGAGAGAGAGAGAGAGAGATTCAAGCTATTCAAGGATGGGGGAGGCTGGGGAGGGGGGTTGCCTGGAACAAGCTCCCATCAACCCATCCAAATCCTTTTGGGCTGGCAAAAATACACTGCCGAGATGTCCCCCATTCCCCCACCTCCCCTTTCCCCACTTGGGAGGGACCCTCTAGTCCCATTTAGAAGTCTCCTCTCTGCTCATCCTACATATCCAGCCCTGACAATGTAATACTCAATCCCTCCATAAAGGCTGGCAAACGCTTCGGAGGAAAAGGACGAGTTTAAACTTTGCAAATATAATATTAAGAAAAATCAACCCATGCTCAATTCCATCACTCAGGTTTGAACATTCCCATCTAAATATGGAGGAAAGAGCTAATGATCTGAACGGTAATGGGCAGGGAAAAGGAGGAATTCATACCTTTTTCCAATTTCCTTTCTTTTGCATGAGAATTCAGACTATGACGGCGAAAAAAAAACAAAAACCTCATATTAACCTTTGGAAAAACACAAAATCAAGATAAACAAATCCACCCATGCTCAATTCCGTCATTCAGGTTTGAAAATTCGACCTAAATGTGGTGTATGGTGGGGTTAAGAAGGGGGGTGGGTGGGTAAATCATGCCAGCCCAATGTTCAAAGATTAGGCTCGAATGAGCATGCATGCTGACCATTTGAATCTGTTACTTCACTGTCCATTTTGTCACATTCCAGTATTTGTTATGGGTCACCCTCTTCATAGTATCTTAGTTTTTGTGCCCCTCATTACCACCCCCCCCCCACCTGCCATGAAAGCCTTCAATGTAGTTTCTTTCGAAAAAACCAACGTAAATTTGATTAAGAGGAAGATTTCCTTTTGTATCCCCTTCCCACACATAAACCACCTTTCCGGCCAATACGAAGAACAGTTACGACGCCGAACACTAGACATGAGGACACATTCATTCGCGCTCAGTTTTGATAAAATAGTCAACTATTTTCGTAGAGAAGCTCCCGAGTGGTAGTTGCGGAAAAGTGAAATGAAAATTTTCGTTTTTTCGACAAAACTGAATCTTCTAGAAAATAAAACACAATTTGGCAAAATCCAACTACTGGACTTTTTTTCTTTTCTACTTTTTTTTTTTATGAAAAGCTCCCATTCAAAGAGATGTTGCCAGCAAAGGGTTTGAATAGGGAGGATGGGGTCCCTAAATTTTAGGTTTCCGGACAAAAGGCAAATGTTCTGACCGCATATGGATGGATTGTGCACTGACTAACTCGCCCATTAACACAAATACATTTTACTCACCCGGCCAAGTCCTTGCTTTCCCAAATGGCGAGAAGGTGTTTGGCGAGAAGGCGCACCCCAGCTGGTTTGAACTGAAGAGGTAACGCGTTTCCATACCAAAACAACGCTCATTGGACGGCGGAAAATCATGTGATACCACAAACCGGCAAAGCCTTTATTACACGTGCGCGTCGTGCCACAGATTCAAAGTCCTATTTGGCAAGTTCACTGGCACACACACCCCCCCCCCCCCCCCCCCCCCCCCCTCCCTCCCTCTCTTTCTCTCTCTCTTTTGTCCAGACTAGTCTTTCTTTCAGAAAGCCTCTTGCTCTCTCTGTCTCTGTCTGTCTGTCTGTCTGTCTCTTGTCTGTCCAGATTAACCTTTCTTGCAGAAAGGCCCCCCCCCCCCCCCCCCTTCTCTCTCTGTCCAGGCTATCATTAAGAAAGCGTCTCTCTCTCTCTCTCTCTCTCTCTCTCTCTCTCTCTCTCTCTCTCTCTCTCTCTCTCTCTCTCTCTCTCTCTCTCTCTCTCTCTCTCGTGTGCGAACTACTGTTACTGATGGGTTGTTAGTTCATTAGAAACTACACTTGTCCTTAGTATATCAATCTGAGAGAAAAAAAAGACGTCTCTCTCTCTCTCTCTCTCTCTCTCTCTCTCTCTCTCTCTCTCTCTCTCTCTCTCTCTCTCTCTCTCTCTCTCTCTCTTCTTTGGTAATGAACAGAAAGAGCGCATTTCTACGCGCGCGCGCGCGCGCGCGCGCGCGTGTGTGTGTGTGTGTGTGTGTGTGTGTGTGTGTGTGTGTGTGTGTGTGTGTGTGTGTGTGTGTGTGTGCGTGCGTGCGCGTACGTGTGCGTGTGCATGTGCGTGTGCGTGAGTGCATGCGTGTGTTCATGTGCGTGCGTGCATGCGCGCGCGTGTGTGTGTGTCATGTGCGTGCGTGCGTGCGTGCGTGCGTGCGTGCGTGTGTGTGTGTGTGTGTGTGTGTGTGTGTGTGTGTGTGTGTGTGTGTGTGTGTGTGTGTGTGTGTGTGTGTGCGTGTGTATGTGTGTGTGTAGTTTGTTTAGCGATTAAGAAGAATCAAACTCCAGTTCTTTGATTCCTCAAGCCTCTCCCTCCTTCACCTGTCCCCAAGCATATACCTTTGCATCCCTTCTGCACCTCACCGGCATTTGTACAGGGAAAGAACAAACGGTGGGAAAAAAAAAAAAACTGTGAAGGCAGTTGAATGGACCAGAAAGGCAGAAAAGGAAGGGACGACAGTAAAGAACGGAGGAGAACAATATAAAAACAACATCACAGGCACTCGTGAGACCGGCGGGGTCAAAAAGGATGATAGAAAGAGGAAATTACTGGCACAGAATTTCCAGCAGGTGTGGAAAAGAGTGAGAGACCTCACGATATGCACAAACATACACATGTTCACCGACGCAGACAGACAGACACAGACAGACAGACACACACACACACACACACACACACACACACACACACACACACACACACACACACACACACACACACACACACACACACACACACACACACACATGTTGTTTGCTGTTTGTCCGTCGAGACGACGAAGACCATCTAGTCGTCCTGGGATCGGGGGTGAGTGCGTAGATGCCATACCCCGCATGTGGACAAACATGAATTGAAAACAAAATATTGTGGAGCATTGTTTGTTGATTTTGAAAAAAGGCTTTTGATGTCATAGACCACAAGCTGTTATGCAAAAAAGAAAAAAAAAGAAAAAAAAAAAAAAAAAAAAGTAAAAAAAAAAAAAAAAAAGATATCATTGTATGGCATACCAGGAAACGCGTTCCAGCTGATCTCATCATTCTTTGACAGTCGTCAACAATTTGCACTCACACTTGTCATGAAGATATAGGCCTATAGTACAATTGATATTATCAATACCTATGCATACACATATTTTTATTATAATCATCGTCAAAAATATCGTTTTACTTACCTTCTCAAAGTGATTGTTGCTGTCTATAAGTGTTACTGCTTCAAAATACACTACTACCACTATGAAACGCTGTCAGTGCATTCAACTATTACGGATACAATATGTTAGTGCATACACATGTAACCATGTGCAAGTTCTATAATGTACTCTCACAAAGTATTGAAACTCCACAATGTTAATGGGTGTCTTGTTTACTGTTGGCTTATTGATGCATTGTTACTGTCAAATCAAAATGCAGTAGGCTATTTAGCATAACATATTGACGAGGAAAAGTTAACGTAAATAATCACATCTCTCTCTCTCTCTCTCTCTCTCTCTCTCTCTCTCTCTCTCATCCCCTTTCCTCTTCTTCTTCCTTCACACACACACACACACACACACACACACACACACACAGAGTTTGACTTCAACCTACAAGAGGGAGGGGAGATGGATAAAAGAAAAGAAGCGTAGTTTCCCTTTGAAGACAAATCCAGCATGGCGTCGTTGAATACAAAAGTGGTTACTTGTGGCTCATCTGTTATTTTTAGCCAACAGCTACACGTGTCGTGCACATGAGCACTTTGAATAGCGCTAGTAAAGTTTTCTATGCTACCTGCAGCTTGCACGCAAAAAGGTAAGGAATGAGCCACATCTTGTCAACAGATCGACTGTTGATTCTGATTTTGGTAATTTTCGCGATTCGTTGAGAACTTGCGAAACTGGTATCATTCAGTCAGAGGAATGTCCAAGATCCCCCCCCCCCCCCCCCCCCCCCCCCCCCCGCCTCCCCCCTCCTCCTCCTTGTGTCATGTGATTGATCAAGGGTTCTCACAGAAAGATGCCGTCCAAAGATGTCGACACGAAAGTGGAGCGGGATGGGGTGACTCAAAACTTGGTTTAATACCCCGGGGTGCCAACATTTACTTTGAAAAAAAAAAAAAAAAGAGAACAGAAGAAAAAATTCAATTTTTTGGTCATGTCATGCACATAGACGTTGAATGAAATGTGTTATATCTTATGTATTCATGTGCACAAATGTTACCATATTAGAATTTAGAGTGATATTTAGAAAATGAAACGACAAATTTTATTCCTTGAAAAAAAAGTCAATTAAAAAAATCAGTTATTCAGTTATATTATTATTCAGTTATGTTTCTGTTACAACGAATGGCAAAAAATTATCATTTTGACCACAGGTTTTCATCAGTCTCAAATGAATAGATTCATGAATTTTGTTTTCAGAAAGGTGTACTAAGCTTCTGACACACTAGAATAATGCATGCAGTGATAAATCTGATACAGCAGAATAAGTATATTATATATACATGAATCAGCAGTATGAAAGTGGGCAAAATATTTGTACTGTCTATTAACAGTTGTCATAGTTGAATATTTGAAACATGGGAGTAAGGATAGAAGGGGGAAAAAAGTGCAGAATTTTATGTTTGTGATTGATTAGGATGTGAGGAACAAAATTTGAATTTATTTTCAACTTAATTTTGTCCTGAAAAATATTGTTTGTTATGTGTGCTAACAACCAGAGATTCACTTCCACATGTTCTTTTTTGTTTCTGTTATGATGTAGATGCCTGAGATGGAAAGTGTTTTCCTACACACTACTCACCATGTTGTCCATGTTAGCTGTACTAATCCTCATCACGCGCTGGTACCGCAAGTACCGCCTGCGTCACTATGAGGTTCCAGTGTATGATATCCACAAGGGACACCGCTTCTACATGTTGGATATGTTCACCACCCCAACATACTGCAATGTCAACATGTTCATATTGTCCATGGGGCCCAGTGTGACTCCTGTGGAATTTGCGTTGATGACCATGTCATGGTGGAGGCAAACAACAGGTGGGTGAATGGACTTAATTGGTTTTGGAATACACGTAAGTTATCATGCATACAGATAGCACATCCAAGCCTTACATACGCATGCACACATACACACACATACGTGCGTGCGTGCGCGCGCACACACACACACACACACACACACACACACACACACACATGCACACACACACATGTACACAGAGTTATCTATGCACACACACACACACACACACACACACACACACACACACACACACACACACACACACACACACACATTGATAAACCAGTGTGCATGCATACACACACATACAGACACACTGTCAAAGGAGCAAAATCTCTCACAAAGGACAGGTTTTAAATGACAAGGATTTCAAGCATTGTGGAGAAATGGGTCATTGGCCAATAACTGTAGTGCTCTCACCTTGCACAGATGTTGAAACTGTGTGAAAGAGGTTGAAGTCGTTGGGTACTTAATTGTCAGGGGATAGTAGGCATCAAAGGCATTGGAGACCCATTCTGAGTTCGAACCTTAGTGATAGTGAAAGGGAGACAAATTATCCTTTTGGACCTCGGAGTGCTAATCAGATGGATGTTAGGGGCTCAGTCAGCTAAGTTGTTTAATAACCAGGCAGACCCCATGCACTTGAAGAGCAAGAGTCTTTTGCTTGTTCAGTCAGTTTTGCTGTAAGGCACTGTGTTGATGCTGTTGTCAGACTGCAGGATAATTACTGTGTAAAAGTGACCCCCAAAGAATTTAGAGGAATTTATTGTGGATATGAACAAGTGGTGGAGAAGCAGCATGGACAAATGCATAGCCCAGGGGAGATTCTTGTTTACATCCTTCTGTAAACGTAGTGGAGAATGAGAATAGGGGAGGAGAACAACAACACAGTTGTGTGGAAGAGAGAAAAGAGAGCAGAATAGATTAGGATTGAAAGAAACTGGTCTGGGCAAGAGAAGTGGAAGCAAGGTCTTTTACACAGGGCTTAGGCGCCAAACACAAGCTGAGAAACAAAGACGGAGTCAGTCAACCCAGAGGTGGGTGAGAAAATAAAAAAAGAGATTTGTACCTTGAAGAAGACTTAAGTCCAAAACACATAGGTGGGGGAAGAAGAAAAGAAGAAGAACATTTCTATGTTGATGAAGAGTTCCCAGAGAGGACCATGGAGACCCAGAGCTGGGACCTGTTGCTGGACAACCCAAGGTGTCACCACCATCCTTTTATTGAAGCGCTTTGTTGTGACCTGTGTCAGACCTGTGTTGTAGTGTCCATTTGTGTGTATGAGTGTGCACAAACGCGCTCATACATGTATGCACATGAACACACATACACATGCACACACAGGTATGGTCAGAAAGACGAATTTTGTGCATGTTCACAATAAACGCATTCACATGCTTGTAACGAAATGGGTTATGCAATAACAGACATACACGTGCACTTCCTCATAGACTGTGACTCAGATAGACACACACTGTGAAACTGCCACACAAGTGCTCACTCACACACACACACACACACACACACAATGGCACACACACACACACACACACACACACACACACACACACACACACACACACCACACACACACTGACACTCACGCATGCATGCATCATGCATGCATGCATGCATGCACACACACACATGACTGGTTTAAAGAAGAAGAATTTGTAAAAGTATTTGAACAGGAAAAGATCTCAAATCTCAACAATAGCTGCTCAATTAACATTATGTCCTGTATGCTGTGCTGTGATGTTTTGAAAATTGGGAGATCTGCTCTGTAATGTAGTTCTGCTTATTTTGTTTCATTTTTTTCTTACCAAACTGTGTGTTAAATATATCATTTGGCTATACTGATTTCCTAATTTGTATCATAGGATCCCATGCAAACCCTCTTCCACCAAAGAGGAGCAGCTTCATCATCACTGGGTTCAAGGCAATCTTCCCCTCTGCAGCCGTTGCAAAGTATGTGGAGAAGAGTGTGGGGTTCGTCCAGAGCTGTGTGATCTCCAGTGCTGCTGGTGTCGACAGACAGTGCACGAGCATTGTGCTTGCCGGCTGAATGTCTGTGACCTGGGGAGGTGAGGTTGGCTCACGTATTACTTTTGAAACTTGGGTGACTGAAAGTATCGGGGATATTGGTTTGATGTTACTGTAGCATCATGTTTGTGTGGTGTTTAATGTTGTAATTTTTTAACCTTAACTCTGGAATAAAGTGAAAGGGATCAGTTATAATCAATAACAATGTTGGAAAAAAATTCTTTCTTTCTGGTTCTCTGTTTTCCCTTTGTTATATGGTTAGAACTTTTTGGTCTTCAGGGATGAATTAGAAGCCTGACACCAGCGTGGATGTGTTTAATTTTCATGCCATGCATCTGTATTGCCTGCTCCTGTCTGAAAGGTGAATGGGATTGATTCATTGAACATGCAAGATTTTTTTAAACATACATTGACACACTCAAGTCACAGGAATTTGGTTTAAAGTTTCTTACATCTGAAATAATAAGGGGTGACTGGAATGTGCACAGATGTCAGCCTGGCTGTGTAGAGGTGATATCAAATCCTGAACCTTTCAACAAGAGTCTGATGCCTTTCCTGCCTAAGAAAAAGTGTTGAAATGTTATGCTAAGATTTGTTTGTCTCCAGTCAATGTATTGGCATACTTTTCTTTGCTTAAGTGAAAACTACTGAATGGAAATAAGAGAAGCTTTGTTTTTCAGTACAATGTTCTGTTATCAAAGATAACTATTTCCTAGAAATTGGAAGGCTAGACACAACACGCTGAATTCATTTCCAAACTTTCGTAGTTTCAGGGGGTCACTAAAACGTTTTGGGGTCATACTTTATAACTGATAGAAAATATACTGAAAATATGAACATCGCATGCGCACATGTGCAGCATGTCACTCACGCCACGCATGCTGCTCACGTGCATATGCATGTGCACATGCACGCATGCACGCATGCATGCACACACACACGCACGTGTATGCTTTGACTGGCTCTCACACAGAGAGAAAGAAAGAGACAGAAATCGAATAGAGGAACTAATGACACAGTTGATAAAGTACTCCAGATATTGCTAAACATTACTTATTCACTGAATTGAGATTTGTGTACCACTATTTGTAAAGTCCAAGTGTTAACAAGTAATGTGAATAAATGTGTGCACATGCACAGTTAGGACTTTATCTATGTAACTTAATATGTAAAATGTCCTCGTTTATCATTGTAGCTGTATCTATAACTTAGAAGAATGTTCCACTATTGGAGCTGTTTCCAACAGTGTTGAATATTCTGTCACTTTGTAGTGCTCTTATGCACCTGATTTTATTTGTAATATTTACTGAAAAATCGACATATTCTTTTGCTGATTTGTTTTCTACGAGTAAGTCATTGCATAGTCCTAATGGCAGAGCAGCAATAATTGGCAGCGTAATGACAAACAAGAGGGGAGCGATGAAACTTTGTGAACCCTTGTTGATGAAACCATGGGCTGGCCACTACTGTTCGCAAGACATTCATTTCTCCTTGTAATGCTGCCATTTTAATTGTTGGAGCTGGTCATATTGCATAGATCTGCAATCTGTGAATTTGGTCCATTCGCTTGATTATCACCAGCAAGCCACAGCTGAGCTGTTGATTAAGATTATCAAAAACTTGAATTTCAAATGGTATGCTTTACTTTTCATGTTTGGCCAAATCTTGTTATCTTGTGGTCCAATCACGGACTGGCTAGACATCAAGACTCCTGGTTTCCAGTAGGTAAGAGTTCTGAAGCGGGAGTTGTTAATTGATTCAGAATGCTTTAAAACATTGAAGACAGCCATGTTTTTATGGACTTAAATCCAGGCGAAAGTCCTAGTACATGATGCACTGTATTAAGTTGTAATGTGACATAAGTAAAGTGTTGCATCATGATAAATTTTGGTACATTTTAGTGATGCGCTGGTATGAATTTTAGAGCATCTGTTTGTCAGAGACACTTGTTTGTTCAAGTAATGATTAGTGATTATCAGTTGTATTCTGACATATTTAGAAATACAAATTAACAAAAATACTTCAATTTTTCAAATAAAGTAAATGCAAAATCTGGTGCACAGTTAAGTGCTACAAAAATTGGTTTTGCAGTGTTGTTCAAGTGGTGTGTGTGTGTGTGTAGT
Source organism: Conus betulinus (assembly GCA_016801955.1). Taxonomy (NCBI): domain Eukaryota; kingdom Metazoa; phylum Mollusca; class Gastropoda; order Neogastropoda; family Conidae; genus Conus; species Conus betulinus. The sequence goes on from JADBJO010003223.1 coordinate 141,102, forward strand.
GTGTGTGTGTATGCATGTGTATGTGTGCGTTTGTGTATGCATGTGTGTGTGTGTGTGTGTGTGTGTGTGTGTGTGTGTGTGTGTGTGTGTGTGTGTGTGTGTGTGTGTGCTTTTTGTATTGTGAAAGCATTTCCTGTTATTTGTATTGTCTGTGTAACTGGGCATAAACTTGTATTTATAAATGCTGCCTTTTCAAAATATGGGTGGTAATTGTGAGTGTGTGTGTGTGTGTGTGTGTGTGTGTGTGTGTGTGTGTGTGTTGTGTGTGTGTGTGTGTGTGTGTGTGTGTGTGTGTGTGTGTTTCACAGTGTGAGGGAAGGATAGAGATCTGTAGACAGATAGGTGAGAGAGAGAGAGAGAGAGAGAGAGAGAGAGAGAGAGAGAGAGAGAGAGAGAGAGAGAGAGAGAGAGAGAGAGAGAGAGAGAGAGCGTTTCAGTTGGCTCTCTCAGTTCTGATTTAAAAATAAGTTTTATTGAAAAGAATGCTGTTGTTGAAAGATAGTATATATCTGTTTTAGTCAAATGAACTTTTATGTTAAATACATTTTCATCCGCTTTAGACTATGATCATCATCAGAAAAAAAGTAAAAGAGAACAATTGTAAAGGTGACACCTGTATCTATGTAGGATTCTCTTCTTGTTGGTTTTGGGGTTATCAGCTAAATTTTTTTTTATGGACTGTGTCAGGTACCGACAGTTGATCGTGCCCCCTAACTGTGTGGAGGTGAGGTGGGTGGGTCTGAAAGCCACCAGACAGCGCCATCTGGTGGTGAAGAAAGTGCAACACCCTGACATCAAGGATTGGACCCCTCTGATTGTCATTGGCAACAGGAAAAGTGGCAACAATGATGGGGAGCTGCTGCTGAGACATTTCCGCTCGATACTCAACACACCTCAGGTAAGACATGGCAGGTTTATTCAAATGTTGTTCCTTCTTCCAGTTGTTAAGTGATGGTTTTAAGTACGTAAGTCTACCTGGTCAAATGACATGTCAAACCGGCTAGTTTCTTAATTGTCCTGATTTTAGGAAGAGAAGATAATTTTCTTGTGATGTCTTGTTACATGCAAGAACGCTGCAAATTCCTCCTGCGATCGGGCATCAAGTATGTGCACGTGATGTTTATTGATGTGAACTCCTTGTGCTGCTGAAATGTAACCCTCCCCTGTGTGATGTTGACATGTGTGATGCTGGACAAAAGTTGTTGATAATGCAGGGTTGGTCTGAATGGCCAAAAGGTGCAGAAATAGCTTTTTTTTTTTTTATTACACTGCGGAATATCCACATAGCTGTGGATCTGATCTTGATCCTGCAGATTTTTTGGCTGGCTTAGAAAGTAACTAAGGATGCAATATTTGCCGAGGATATTTTTTAAACACATTGGACCTAGTCTGTGCACAGTGAGTTGATCACTGGAAAGATTGGAAATCAGACTGACTACACTGTCAGTGTTTATCACAGAGAGCATTACTTCTGCTGGTTTTTCTTCACACCTCAGCTTGGACTCTGTGGTTCAATGTTTGAGAGATTCTGTCGGTGACGTTTTTTTTTTAATCTTAACATTAAAGTAGCCATATTTTGTCATGAATGATCCTTAAACATGAGACCAGTATACATGTTTTTTTGTTTGTTTGTTTGTCAGCTGTCCACCTGGTATACTGTGGCATCTTCTTCCGCAAATGATGGGATAGGATTTAATGTGATGGCTGTTGTTTTTATGGGACATGACTGAAATTAGAGACCTTCTGTATCTTAACATTAAGGTAGCCATATTTTGTCATGAATGATCCTTAAACATAAAACCAGTATACATGTTTTTTTTTGTTTGTTCGTCAGCTGTCCATTTGGTATACTGTGGCATCTTCTTCTGCAAATGATGGGATGGGATTTAACGAGATGCTTGTTGTTTTCATGGGACATGACTGAAATTAGAGACCTTCTGTGGCAAGCATTAGAGTGCTGTGATGAGCAAGGTCAACTCCTGGACAACATCCAGAGTATCTACCAAAATAGCTTAAGTGCTAGCTGTCAGAACCCAAGACAAGAGGGACTCTCAAACTGGTTTTAGATCACATCTGGAGTGAAACAGGGATGTGTCTTGTCATCCCCTTTGCTCATCATATGTATGAACAATATCACACAAACACAAATCCAGACGCACTGAATGAACTTGCTTTTGCTGATGACCAGTAATTTGCACATGAAAAAGAACAACTTCAGGAGCTCATCATCAACCTGAACACCATATGTGTACAGTGTATGGCATGAAGATCAGTACTGGCAAGACAGAGGTATTGAAAGTCTGCAGAAGAACCCAGTGTGTATGTAGAAGAGGCAAAACTAAAGCAGTTGAGCAGGTTCAGCCTCTTGGAAGTCTTCACGGAAGACTCAACTGGGTAATTGAGATGAGAGCACACACTGAGACACAAGGCCAGTAATCACTGTAATGTGAGTTACTGGCTCACACCCCCCTCCTGAAGCAAGCATCCCATTAGAAACAAAAGCGAAGCTGATCACTTCATCTTCATGCCCACGCTTACTTACCAATGTCAAACCTGGACTTTGAAGAAATCCCTTTAAATAAAGATCCACAGTTTGTGAGGTCAGCCACTTTGGGAGAGCCATGAACCCGATCATGCATGACAAAACCAGGAACACAAAGATCAGGGAAATGGTGGGAACAGCCCCAATTCCTCATGACATAGAACAGCAAAGGGTAAAATGGTTTGGTCTCCTTTCATGAGTGCCGATCTCCTAGCCGGCCCTTAGTGCATACAATATGCGATTTTCTGGTTACAAGGCCAGAGGCAGACCAAGGAAGACCTGGATCAGAGATGTCAAGGAAACCCTGATGATCTGTGGTATTACACCAACACAGGCTTTCAGATTGGCTGCAGATCAAGCGCTCTTTCTTTCCACAATGCCCTTGATAGTACAAGTGGATGGAAAAATGTAAAGCGAGTAAGGATGAAAATCTCATCAGGAGTTGGAGGGAGTTGGTGTCTGCATGTATTGTGACTGATGAGAAAATCTGTCATAAGCTGGCTGTCTCAACAAACGGTTGGATGCAGGACTCTTTGATCAAGAAAACAATAGTTTGGCATCATATACTATACCGTGTCAGACCATAGCATTCTACGGCAGTTAGTCAGCTCTGCCTGGCCGAAGTTTTGTGGCAAATGCAGTCATAAGATAGTCAGTGACTGACCCCCCTACTTCCGCCAACGGAAGTTGCTGATGTTCGCTTCCCATCATTTCACCATTGGCCTGCCGTCCAAGCAAGATAAGTCTTGTGCTCTGTCTCGCCTATTCTTCTGCCTTTGTGTAAAGATTGCTTGTGTTTGCTTCTTTACTTGTTCAGTTGTGGCTTGCGCTTGCACTAAACTAAACCCTCGACATCCTCGCCGTGGAGGCTTTTGGTGGGCTATCATTTTAATATCTTTCATGATCGCCTCTAATCTCGCGACTTCGTCGTCGTGACTCAAGATTTTGTTCAATCGTTTATAGTTCACTACTAGGCCCACCACGATCCTACTTGTAGCTTAATATTATAAGGAGGGAAGACATAGCAAAATGGCTTTGTTGCAGTTAAAGGTATGAACCTCTAAGGAGAAGAGGAAATCGGGGTGTAGTGGTGTGGGATGGGACTCATCTATATCACTGCCATTTAAATCAATGACTTCTCCACCTGTTTACTTAGTGTATGGTTCGGACAGCTACAATACTAAAGTGATGACTTGATGACTGATAGTGCGCAAAAAATTGGATGTTGGTAACAGAAATATTTGTGGATTTTGTTTTTGCAGGTGTTTTTTTTTTTTTATTGTACATAGTGCTTTTTATATTGGGGTATTTCTGTTTTACCTTGGTTCAATAGAAAATATGTCAACAGAGCAAAAATAGATGGGACTTTTGGGCGAATGACAAAGTAATAATTTTTGCTAATGCCAGAATATTTCTTTAGGCCAAAATGTGATGGTGCATGATAAAACCAGGTATAATCCATGCAGCTTATTTCAGAGCATAGGTAAACATTGGTTAATGATCCTTAAAATGGCAATTTTGTAATGAAGCCATTTTTATATTCATTATTATCTATTTTATGTACACCCAAAGTATGAACATGAAATTCAAATGCTTATCATGTTTATAGTCAATTGTGAGACCCACTGTGTGAAAAAGTGACCTGAATTTCCAACTGTTTCATCTCAAGTAAATGTAAAACTTATTCAAACTAGAGAAAAGATGGAGGGCCACATACTATACCTACCCCCAAAGTTTATTTTTGGCATTCTTATGGTATGCCTGTGTGCTCACAACATATGTTTGAGGTCTGCAGCCATATGCTGTGACTCCTGTGGTCTTAAGTTAGTTTCCCACTAGTCGACTGTTCAGTATTCCAAACATGAAATTACAGTGAAATCAAAACTACTATAGATAGTAGGAATCCATTTCATGCAGTTTTTTTTTTCTTCAGTGATTGTAGTTAGACATTATGGATGCCAAACCATAATTTATGTAGATTTGGTTTTCTCTTGCACTGTCACAAATGTCTAAAGTTTCTTGGACCAAGGCAAAGAGATCAAGAAAAAAAAAATTTTAAATCAGTTCCATAGGTAGTCACTGAAAATGTAACGTTGACAAGGCCAATTCACAGCCATTGGTCATTTTTTGTCACATCTGATATGATTTTTGTGACCGATGTAAGTGTTATCAGAGGCTTAGAACTGTAAACCTGACTGGACTTGGCTCATCACTTTCAGTCAAGAGGCTGAAGTAATCAATATTGCTTACAGACTATTCCAACTTTTTTTTTTCCCAGGTGATAGATGTGCATGACATCTCACCAGAGAACGGATTGGAATGGTGTCGTCTGTTGCCAGACGTTTCATTCCGTGTGCTGGGTGTGTGGTGGAGATGGTACCATCGGATGGGTCCTCAATGCCATCGAGAAACTGAAATTGGAGGCAAGTTGGAACATGGAGTACTGGGCCTTGAGAACAGATTTGATGAAAATGATTTGTTTCATTTTAATCATTTGTAACTGTTAAATTGAAGACTATGGCAACTGGTAATGCATGTTCATGACATGTAAGTCTGTCTAGTATAATATGAATTTCATTTCCTTGAGATTTTATATCCAGTGTTGTTGATTTGGCCATCTATCATTTAAAATTTCCTTTGCATTTAATATATCTAAAGATAAAGAAAAAAGAAAAGAAATCAACATGATATAAATTTCTTTACTATACTTTCATTGTTTCAAAACTGATTATGGGATATAGCATAGGTCATGGAGCATTTTTGGTTAACTGGTGTTCTGTCTGTTGGTGGATCAATATAAATATCAGTGCAAGAAAGTGTTTCTGTTGCATAGGTTCCAGAAAAGACATGTAAATTGTGACCACAAGAAATGAAAGTATCCATAGTGATTTTTTTCAGAAGAGTCTTTCTATTCAGACTTCTTTACATTAGGTAGTGGATGTATGAGAATGTGTGTGTGTGTGTGTGTGTGTGTGTGTGTGTGTGTGTGTGTGTGTGTGTGTGTGTGGTGTGTGTGTGTGTGTGTGTGTGTATGTGTGTGTGTGTGTGTGTGTGTGTGTGTGTTTTTGAGAGAGAGAATATGTCTATGATGACATGAAGATGTTTATGCATCTTATTTTTTAGTGTCAAATTAGATGAAGAATATGTCATGTGAGTTGTTCAGTACCTCTTTTTACGGTATAAATATGGTGAAATAGCAACAGAACTACATACTTTTTGATGAAAGATTTGAAATTTACTGTTGTAGCACAAACCAAATGTTTTCTCCATCATGAGTCAAAGGCATAGATGTGAAGTACTTCCATATTCAAGATCTTCATGGGTGTAACATCTTTTATACTGCTGTCACATCAATTGATGAATATATTCATCCATTCATCTTCAACAGTCTTCCACTTGCAGCCTCGTTTACCTTGCTGTCATGTAAGTCTGTAATTATTTTCATCTATCCATCCTCAACAGTCCATCTACAACTTTTTCTTACCTTGCTATCGTATCAGTCAAAAATTATTTTTTGCCATCCATCCTCACTGTCCATTTGTAACTTTTGCCTTGCTGTCGTAAGAGTCAGTAATTATTTTCTTCCATCCATTCTCAAAAATCTTCCATCTGCAGCTTCTTCGTTTATCTTGCTGTTGTATCAGTCAGCAATTGTTTACATCCATCCATCCTCAACAGTCTTCCACCTAGGGTTGCTTTTTTATTTCCACTTATTGATGAAGATGTTGGTTTAGATTGTGCAACATTTTCCTTCAATGGATATTCACAATTCCTCAATAGCATTTCCATTATAGATCACTGAGTCTGTATTGGTTAGCACAGAGTGACTCCTAACCTCCGGGCATTAGCATTTTCAGTAGGGAATATGTTTCATCTGTAGAATGTTTTGACGTGAATATGGTTATTTGACAAAGAGTGAGGTCATAGTGATGATGATTTCATTGACCTATTTGTTTACAAATGTGTGTGTTCTTTCAGAATCCACCCAGGGTGTGCATTCTGCCTCTGGGCACAGGTAATGACTTGTCCCGTGTTCTGGGTTGGGGAGAGGGCTACTCTGGTGATGTGGAGGTCAGTGATATTCTGGACAACGTGCTGAAAGCCAAGCCAGTGATCTTAGACAGGTGATGGTGGTTCCCTCCTTCTCCCATCTTTTCGTTTTTACTGGATGCATGAGTGGAGTGTGGAAAGGATTGGGAGTGTATGTAGCAATGTAAAAGTGATTTGATATTGATGATACGTGACATTATGCCCGTAGTGTGAATTCTCTGAACATTCTTAACTAAGAGTTTGTCACTTCACAACTTTTATGTACAAATGTTTTAAAGCATAGTTTCCATAGATTTTGCAGTAAGTTTTCACACACACACACACACACACACACACACACACACACAGATTGATGGAAATACTGGAATATTTGCAGATTACGTCATCTCAGTTTACAAGTTTTTGAAAACAAGACAAAGAGAAGAGTTTGTTTTGATTTCAGGTGGACCGTTGATATTCGCCACATGAAGCATTTTGGGTTTGCTCGACCACGCAAGGTAGGTTCTGATACATTTACAGAAACTGTTTGTTGAATTAATCTTTGCATAAAACAAGCAATGGAATATACTGAATCACTTATCAAATATATCAGATGTTTTCTGCATGTCTCTTTATCTGTTTGTTCGTGAATGTATCTGTGTCCAGTGCAGTCTGTCTTCGTTGATGGTTTTACAAATCTACAGTTGGCTGATCTTCTGCAAATTTGGCATGGTGCCTCATCAGTGTTCTGGGAACATTGAGAGAATATCACTCTTGTGGTAGATAGTCACATTTTATAGGTGACCATGTGGTGAAGCAAAGCAATGTCAGGATTTTAAAATAGTCAAACTGTCCTGACCATTTGGTGTTCATTTATGTTAAACATACAGCTTTCTGTCAGTTGGAATAGCTCATTAGGGAGGGCGTTGAAAGTTCAAAAGGTCCCTGCCAGTTCCCAGTTCAGACATTACTTTTTATTTTGGTTTCATTTTTCTTCAATGGATTTCAAGCGGTTGAAAGCAAGGATGATGGAGATGGTGGGTGGGGGTGGGGGGGGTGTGTGTGTGAGATGGAGCAGGAAGCAGGGAATGGAGAGGGGAGGAAAAATTGTAACTGTCAAGAGTCATCAAATTGGGCAGCCAAGACTATGATTGGACCACAAGATCTTGTGATTCGGACAAGCCCTAACAACCATGGGACACCGTATGTAATTCGGCTTTTTAGAGACAAACTCTGCGGTTCATCTGTGGCTTACGGGGAAACGTCAAGTGATCTATGCGACACGACTGGTTTGGATAATGAAAATAGCTCTGTTATGGACCTAAGAATGTGGAAGAGTGGCCAACCAACATAGTTTTGTGAAATGTTCTACAAATATTCATCACTTGCCTCTTGTTTGTCGCCAGGCTCCCAGTGATCATTGCAAGGCAGCTGGAATATGGCCAAATAATAAAGTGTTTCAGTACTGACAGAATTGGTTCACATTGGTGTAAATTTTGTGATGATAATCACAGAGGACATCCCACATATCAGTTTCACTGATAAAATTCCAGATAGTGTAGGTGTTCACACTTATTCACTTTAGTTAACACTTGATTAACATAGGAACATGAATTTGAATAGGTAATGTTTAGCATAATGTGGAATGTTTTTGTCAACTTTGTTGATAGCACCTCTTGTCCATTTCTGTCTGATCCTTTCTCTGTGTTTTTACATGTGTGAGCCAGTCAGAACGTGCTTGTGTGTGTGTGTGTGTGTGTGTGTGTGTGTGTGTGTGTGTGTGTGTGTGTGTGTTTTCAGTACATTTACAGGCAGTTATAAAGTGTGACCCCCTAAATATTTTGAGACCCTTGGAAATTTTGGAAACAAGTTTTTTCGCGTTGAGTCTGACCCTTTGATTTTTTTGAAATAATTATCACTGGATAATAGACTCTGATAGGCTGTTGGCAAATTCAGCTTTGTAATCTCATTCCATCCTAACTTAATGATTTCATTGAAATTTTTAATCTGCGAGACCAGCATGCACAAATTTGATAGCAGAAGACAAGTTCTTGCACTTGTTTTGGCAGACTTTGAACACTGAATGTTGGCATTAAAAGCCCTCTTGAAGACATGATTTTCGTTTATAACTCTCTATATTCTTTTTCCCCGTTCTTCTTCTGTTGTTTTTTTCTTTTTTTGGCTGTTTGTTTGTTTCTTCTTCAGATGTTGCTGATTCATTTTTATGAGTGCATAGGAATTGTTCATGTGCGTTTGTTTTCCTCCGCTTCTTCTTTGTTCCATAGTACTTCTGTAGCCTGTGATGTGGAAAATATGTTTGCTATGCATAATGTATACCAGTTTGTGGTGGATATGAAGCTTTATAATTGTTAGATGACCTGAGGATGTGCACTATCTGTGATAGCTGATGCTTTCTTGTGACAGGAGGTGGTTATGAACAACTATGCATCCATTGGTGTGGACGCCCTGGTTACACTTAACTTCCACAAAAAAAGACAGAGCTGGCCTTCTATATTTGCCAACCGTATCGTGAATAAGGTAAATTTTTTGTGGAAGAAATGTTTTCTTACACTTGCCACACACACACACACACACACACACACACACACACACACACACACACACACACACACACACACACCCTGCATGCTCTCACATACAAAGATGCACACTAATACACTCATGCTTGCACATACACGCACACACACACACACACACACACACACACACACACACACACACACACACACACACACACGCACACACGCACGCACACATAAACACATTCACTGAAATACACGCACATATAGACACAGGGTTTCAAAGTACTATGCTTTTTTTTTGTTGACAGTACTCTGCTGCCCACACTTTGTGACAAACTGCTATGCCAAAAGCATAAATTAAAAAAAAAAAGCCTCTTATAGACTGTAAACTTATTTTGTTAAGAAAAATGGCAGTGATAAGTAAGGAGAGGAAGAAAAAGGAAGCGAAAAATTGCAGAAGGTGATCACAATTTTGCTGCCTTATTGATTCATTTCATCCGTGATTGATTGAGGGTCAAGTCAAAACCATGCAATAACTAGCGAGATTTCTGCCTTTGTAGTCTGTCTTCTCATGTTGTGCGTTAAGTGAAGTGCAATGAAAATGCTCTTGAGTCTGACTCGTGACAGCACATTTGAGTGCTATGCTTAAATCAGGAACGCTAGACTTAGAAAATGGAAATGTAACAGCGCATGCTTTTCAGGCCTTGGTACCTCTATGCACATGTTCTTTCTCACATACAGACACACAAACTGGCACTTTCTCTTTTCCTTTACTTTAACCCCTTTTATTTTAATCTTTTCGCGACACACGTGTGATAGTGACGGGCAACTCAGTCGTCCGTGGTGGCAGCGCTGCTGTACTGCCCGGACGTGCCATGCCTCTTTGACGGCACAACTATAAGAAATTCCCATGTTCTCTCGTCTACCGTCTAGCGGACGCAGCTGCCATAAATGTAGAACAGTGTTCTAGCCACTGGAAAGGTAAATTTACATGCACTAGCGATGACCTTTGTGACTCCAGAGTAGTCAAAACAAAGAGACCCGTCTGGCACTGGGAAGGCACGTGTGGAATATCCTGCTTCACCAACATATTGAGCAGTAGGAGAATGACATAGGCTGTTAGAACTGGTTCAGCAAAGTAGTTCAGAGAATGAGGGAGGTAAGCGTGTACAAGTTTATTGAAAAGAATCTGAGCTTGATTTATTTGCTCTGTGTATTTAATAGTTTTATACGTCTTATCGTCTGAAGCCAAAACAGTGAAAAGTGTGTACTGTGTGCAATGATTTAATTTCCTTAAAAAAAAAAAAAGAATTCACTTGGATTACACATGCGGAATACCTCAGGCTTTCTCTGCATCTGTTCAAAGTAAGAGTGAAGTTTTATGCCCCTTTTATTCCTCATTTGCTGTTGTCATACTAACCAAACATAAAACAAAGATTGTGTTCTATGTTTTACTTACATTTGTTTCTGTAACAGTAGCGTTGCTGTTTTTTACCCAAAATATATTTAGTTCTATGCTCATTACCAAGTTCGCACTTTACCCTTTCCATTGATGTATAACAATTGCTTGTTAGGTTTATATTAGGAGACGTAAAATAAGATTTTTAAAAAAGTGCGAAAATCGCGCATCTGCAATGGTTGTGAGCACGTGCTGTTCACACATCTGCAGGGAAGCGACGTTGCTCTGCTGCACCCGTCTGGAAAGTATTAACCACCATCTCAGTCCCTTACTATATCCTATGTAAGCCTGTATCTTCAACTTTATGTGTTTAAGTACTGGTATTGGCTAGTTGATGAAGTTTAGTAAAGTTTTGTACATATATCTTAATCTCTGAAGAAATGGAATTTTTCTGAAACCATCTAAAAGGTTGAGCTAGTTTTCTACTTTTTGTGTAAACTCTGGCAAATGTTCTGCAGGTTGAGACCATTAGTTTAACTCACTTGGGACGGACAGTTCTGTCCCTTGATTTTGCCTTGTGGATGGCCATTTGTTATGGTTTAGTAAAAAAAAAATGACCAAAAATACAAAACAAGAGATAACTCAAAGGACATTTTCAGAAAGTGTTATTCATAAACTGTGTTCGTAGAATATAAAAGAATAAACTTCCCACTTTCATATGATTTCTTGTGCTTGAGGGTGAAAAAATGTACAGTTGTTTTTTCAGGTGCTTCACAACACTCTTGCACAGTTCGGGGGTCCATAGCTTCACATTCAGCAGAAAAAGCCAGTAAATACACTAAATGAGTTGAAAAAAAGGTAGATACACTCCGGAAAATAAAATAAGATATAATGAATCACGTTCCTACTTTGCACTAGCTAACTTGGAATAATGCAAAAATGGGGGCGAGGCACTCAGCTGACACACGATAGCCAGAAGTACTAGAAAAAGGAGGCATTGTCGGGAAAAAAAACCTCGAATCTTTGTGCCAGTCGCGTAAAGTAAAGCCAATGAACTCTTGCTCACTCAAATCTCCAGTCTTTCACAGCATGCCAACGCCCCACTTGCGTGACAAAGTGGCCCATCCTCACCTTCATTATCACTGAGCTCCACAGACGATTCGGTGTCGAATTCCTCTTCTCCTCAAAATTCTTCACAGGAATCACTTTCATCAGCTTCATCATCCTCTTCTTCAATGTCTGAACCTTCTGTTTGTAGCATTCCAATAACTTAAGGAATGCTAAAACGTTGCCGACGGGCTCGACTTTGCTCCGACACATTTGCAGAAGAACTTGATTGAAACGCCATGTTTTTATGCAGATTAGTAAGTCATGTGGGTTGGTCTGGTCAATTAGCCACTGCGGCAAAGTGGGTGTTGGTGTGCCGCGAAACCACTGTGCAGGTGCACAAAGGAATGCCAACGACACTTTTTATAGCTTGTTGCCGTGTACTGATCACGCTGCCACCACATGAAAAATCGGTGAATGCTGAAGCCTTAATAGCGTTTGTTTGTACGGAAGCGTAACATCATCGAAAAATGCTATAGTGTCTGTCCATGACAAGACAGTTAAAAGCTTGAGCATTGTCAAGACAAGTAAACTTTATTATCTCAATTTGAGAAATTAATTTGTGGTCACACACATTCACAGCAAATAAACAATAATTTAGCCACATTACCCATTTTCTCACATACATACACATACATTCATATAGAGGAATTTGGATTTCAATTTAACATCTTCTCGGTTCATGAAATCAATGGACAGGGGAATAAAACTTTGTTTAAATCTGACACTTCTGCATTTAACCGATCGATATCTTCGTCCTGACTGAAGAAGGTCATACTGATTTGCAAGAACGTGGGTCTGGTCACACGTAATCTTCTTCGCTTTACAAACAACACGGCACCTGTATAGCTCACTCAGACTTTTTTGTCTCTCACCAACGATTTTTCCTCCCACGTTCACCACTTTCTCAAGCACATTTCTGCTCTTCACAGTCAACCCACCATACCAACACATAAATGAGAAAGTTAGAACAGATTCCAAGAAGCATGAATAAAATGTCCGAAGAATGTCAGTATTCACATGAAATGATCACAGCTTGCGAAGACAATATAATCGGTTTGACATTTTTTGTGGACATACTCAACATGGGATTTAAAATTCAGCTTATTATCTATAAAAGTTCCTAAATATTTGTATGATTCAACATGTTCTACTTCAGCACCTTTGATAAAAAGTGGTGGTACAGCTTTTGGATTCTTTCTAAAATCAATCAACATTTCTTTCGTTTTTGTTACATTCAGATCAAGATAGTTATGATCGCACCAGTCAACAAATCTTTGAACCTCCTTGAAGTACACAGAATCAGAGTTGGAAAGATCCACAAGTGCTGAGTCATCTGAATATTTAATGTACAAAGTTGAATCACTTCCTGAACAATCATTTGTGTACAGAGTAAAAAGCACTGGTGATAAAACAGTACCCTGGGGTGCGCCAGTTGAAATGACTCTGGAAGACGAAACAACACTTTGATATCGAACAGACTGTGTCCTCTGTGTAAGAAAATCAATTATCCAAAGAATGAGCTTGTTACCCACATTTATGTTAATGAGTTTCTTTGCCATCAGAGTGGTTGTATGGTGTTGAATGCTGATGAGAAATCAATAAAGAGAATGCGTACAAAGGAGGCAGTGTACATCTACAGTAGATAAGTGACTTAAAATAACATACAGATAATTTGTAAGTCTTTGATATGTGGCGTGCTGTTTCACAATTTCATCAAAAGCTATGAACAGAAATAATTTGAAGAAAAATAAATGTCTGAAGTAAAAAAGGAGGAATGAACTGTTGTCTGATATCTCTTAATTCTTGGCATGAAGGAACAAAATGGACTTTTTTTTGTGACAATTTTTGACGTACTGGGCAAATACTCTTTCAGTCAGAACACTTTTATTTAAAACAGTGGGAATACAGAACAATGACCAAATAAAGTATCAGATGAATGGTTGGAGGACACAAAAAATTCTTAATGCTCTTGACTGTCTCTGTGTCTCTGTCTCTCTCACTTCTTTTTCTTGCTGGTGAATGCTTTGTTTTTAAATGGTATTCTCAGTAACATTCATCTCTTTGGTTTTTATTTCACTGCTCAGAATTGCTCATTGTTGATGAATAAACTTGATAAAAGGACTTCATTTGTATGGTGTGTAAGGGGTAAAATGGCTTTGTATTGTCACAAATTCTGATATGAAAGTGTGCAACTCAGGTCCAGGGGAGCTTACACATAAAAAGTAGTTGTTTTGTGGTTAGCTCCCTTTCGCCATTGCCTTTGTTTCTTTTTTTGTTTATATTTTATTTGATTAAATTATTTATTATTTTTTTTTTTGTATGCGTGTGTGGACAGGTTCAGGATTTTTTTCTTTATTAGGTTAACAAAGTCCATATTGCAACTATATTGATTGGTTTGTGCATACACACTCATTTATGATCATTCACACAATCACAAAACTGGAATATTCACGTTGTGGTTGTTGTTGTTGTCTCTTTCCAGTATTCCCGTCATGTTTTTGCAACAGAATTTCTTTTAAATGATCCGTGAAATATCAAGGGGCATGGGCTTTTCACTTTTTGGAGAGAGGGGACTGTACAGAGAGGTAGGCTGTCTTACCAGTTTTGGGGGGGGAAATGTTGCCAGCTTGTCTGTCTGTTGAAATGGGAAGGGGGGATGGGGGGGGGGGGGAGGTCTTACGCCAGAGGCAGAAGTTAAATCACAGTATGTTGGGCATAACTGGTCACAAGTTTTCCGGTCATTGTGATAGGAGAGTCCTGGAGGGGTCATTCCTGGAGGTTATGCTGTACAACACAGCACAATGAATGACAGTGCAAGACTCCACCATGTAAATCTGGAATATTTTGTGCAGCTCACATACTTCACGTATGGCACCAAAGATGTTT
>JADBJO010003223.1:165610-168110 GCA_016801955.1 Conus betulinus
AGTGTAAATTGATATTGATTGTTTCCTATGGACTGCTGGGCCTGGGGCTGAAAAGGTACGAACCTGAGTACTATTGTGAAAGGGGTGGGGGGGGGGGGGGGGGGGGTGTTAGAGCCCATTGGAGTGGAGGGGAAGGTTGGATGTGGGGGAAATGGGGGGGGGGGGGGGGGGGGGGGGGGGGGGGTTGCATGGAGGACGAGACAAAAAATAAGAAGAGGAGAGAGAGACAGAGACTGAGACTGAGAAACACTAACTGCACAAGTAGTGGCGTCTTTGTCAAAAGCTGTCTGTTTAAGTTTAACAATAGTTGTTGAAAAGGTTATGCTTCGTTCTCATGAGAATGGAGGTTTGGAATGGAAGGGGAGGGAGGTGGGGGTGGGGAGGGGAGGGGGGGTAGGTGGAGGGAACTTGGGGAAGGGGAAGAAGGTGGAGTTAGGGGGAGGGAGAATACGCAAGCCTATGGTGTGTTCATGTTTAGAGTTTAAATGCTAGCTTGGGTCACTGTTTTACCACAGCCTTGTTTTTTGTTTGTTTGTTTGTTTGTTTTTAAATAGCTTTTTCTTTCTTTTTCCCTTTGTTTCTTTTCAAATTTTTTCTTTTTTTTCTGCTTACCTCCTCATAATTATATGCTTTGATAAGTGGTGTGGTCACTGCTTTGTTGAGGTTAAAGTTTTCCACTGACTGAATCACAGTCTGTATGGATAACAGTGTCATCATTTCAAGGAAGTTGCAGGCGGCTTTGCGTAGCATTATTTTATAGTCGGAAGATATTTATGATTTCAATCTTTAGGAGTATCTAGCTCTAAGGTGTGGTTTGTGTGTTTGCTTGTGTTTGTAATGTGTATGTGTTTGGGGAGCAAAGGAGGAAGGGGTTAGTACAGGGAGGGGTGGAGTGGAGTGAGGATTGGAGGGGGTGGGTTGTCATTATGAGAATTTCTAAGATGCTTGAGGTGCATTCTTCTGATGGGAAAATATGTTTTCGTTCTGTTCGCCCTGCTCTTCCTCCTTGCTCTCTTCTTTTTTTTCTTCTGAACAAGGAAAGAGTGCAGGAAAACAAATGGAGGCAACAAGATCAATTTTTTTTTTTCCCCAGTTTGTTGGTAATTTAAACAGTGACTTGGCAAAGATGAATTTAGGGGGTGGGGGGGAAGTTAAGGATGGGGGGAAGAAGAAAAAAAAAAGGGCAATGAAAAATAGATTAGATATAAAATGCTTGTCTTGCAACATATTGGCACCACAAAGTCAGTGTTGAAAATTTGAACCTTTTTTTTTTTTTCACCTGTCCAGAGACAGTTTTCATCCCATTATCGTATTTCATATTTATTTATATATTCTTTTATTTTGGGCACCAGAATGGCATCGTAGAGTCATGACTTGGATTAAGCCTGGCCTCTGTATGGTGTTCAGGGCCCAAAACACTTTTCTGAGGGGGGTTTCTTCTCTAAAGACCTGCTGTCAGTTCCCACCCGAGTATCTGCCCACCTGTCCAGACTGGACATTCATCCCCCTGACTGAGATTCATCAGTGAAACTTGACCCGTCTCTCTCTCTCTTTTTTTTTTTTTTTTTAATTTTGCTGTCCCAACCTCTGCGCCACCTTAGAGGCAGTGCACCCATGCCGCTCATTCCGACACCCCGTCCACAGCCACAGCCCGGCTAATCCCGCCGCAGCCCCGGCACCGGTAATCCACAGGGAGCAGTCAGTGTCAAGTTGTCAAGAGGCAACCCACCGGAGGAGACACTGCACTGCTGCCGAGTCACTTTGGTGGTGTTCAGTGGCGCCTGTTCTGATCTAACATACGCAGGACACCACCTACTAAGCCCCCTACTGACGACAATAATTGCTCAGTCGCGGAGCCGGCGTGAATGAGCTCTCCCTCCCGAGGGCGCCACCACGTCCGTCCAACGACAGCCCCCATGGACTCGCCGATACCGGTGACCCCGACGGAACCAAACCAAGGCCACAGACGTGGAGAGGACATCGAAATTGAGGTCACCATGAGCAGGGCATGAAGGGTCACAGAACTTGAGGCATTTTTTTTTTTTAATGCTGATCGATGAGAATGAGGATGATTAAGATGATGCTACGGATTTCCATTTTGGTCTGAGACTGTTTGACAGGGCTGTACTCTACGCTTCCTTTCATAATATATCCCAGTGTCAACCAGGCCTGAGAGATACAGGCACCTGCAGTGTTGGTCAGGAAATTTGAGCAACACTCTCAGAAACGCATCATTAAGTGGATGAAACTCGACTGTGTGGTCCCAGTCTTCCCAACTGAGTCCGCAGCAAACTCAACTCTGGGTAGGAGCCAGTCGGGGCAGAAAAACCAAAATGACTCTGATGGGATTCGACCCCACGACCTCCCAGCCGGGAGTCTGGAACGCTAACCTCTTCGCCACGGCGGCTGGTCCATCTTCTCTTCCTTTCTTTTTCTACTTTTTTTTTTCTTTTAAATTAAAAATATATCTTATTATTCATTAGTCTTTTAGAAATTTGTG
>JADBJO010003223.1:173110-188110 GCA_016801955.1 Conus betulinus
GGAATGAGGAGTGTTGGAGAAGGAGAATATTAGAGGAGACTTGAGTAGAGGAGAGCTGAGGAGAGGAGAATGGGGGGTGATGCAGAACAGATGGACATTTTTTTCTTGATATGTGATGTATCCTGTGTGCTCTTATCAGTGTTTATTTGTGTGAGGCTATTATTCAGCTGTTGAACAAGTAGATTGCTAAGATTGAAGAGAGAGAGAGAGAGAGAGAGAGAGAGAGAGAGAGGATGCTGAAGCTATGAAAAGAAAACAACACAGGCTGGTTGTTTGGGTGCATACATATCACTCAAGGGCATTGTAATTGCCCACACACAAGTGTTGTGGCACATCATGACATGAGAATGGCCTTGTGAATATTCATACTAATGGACCGTAGCACGTACATGCTTATGCGCAGATATACGTGTGTACACAGGCACCTATGAACGCACACACACACACACACACACACACACACACACACACACACACACACACACACACATGCATATATGTATACGCACACACACACACACACACACACACACACACACACACACACACACGCATCACACACATTCACACACACACACACACACACACACACACACACACACACACACACACACACACACACACACACACACACACACACACACACACACACAAGCACGCGCGCGCGCGCTCTCTCTCATCATATACATGCATACGCATACATTCATGCAAGCATGCCCTCACACACACACACATGCACACACACACACACACACACACACACACACACACACACACACACACACACACTAAATCTGGCTTCCCACACACTGCTTGTCAACAACACTCAGATCGCTGTGAGAGTACCCTCCAGATTTCATTCATTCATGTTGAAAGTACATGTATCATTATGTCCCTTCCACCATATCTTATCAGTTTCATGATAAATTCAGACCAGTCTAGGCCCAAACACTCAACAGTATTGTTTAATAATGAAATGGAAAAGAACACTAGTTTTTAACAGCATCGCCTTCCCAGAAATAGCCTACAGAAAACACAAAAGTGATTCTTTCATTTGCAGCTGACAATGTAAAAATACATGCATATGTGCAGCAGTGAATTAACGGCAGAAGGAATTGTTCATTTCTTCGGTAGGTGCTGCAGACTCTGCCGCTTGCATGAGACTGTGTGGCTGCCTGAACAAACAAACAAACATGTGTGCTCTTATCAGTTAGACTTCTTGCAATCTCTCACCATTCATTTGCTTTGATACCCTGCTTCATCCCATACTTATCACCACACAACCCTTTATCCCCTACCTTCCTGCTGTCCGTGCCATACTTCTTACCCCTGCTTGCAAGAGAGAGGCAAATCCTCTTAAGAACTGTTAGTTCAAGTTAATGGTGATAATGGTATCTCTGAGGATGTTGAGTGACACTCCCAGCTGTGCTTTATTACCCCCCCCCATCCTCCTCTCTCCCATCTACCCTCGCCTACCCTCCTCTCATCTCCCTCTCCTCCACCCCACCCCTTCCACCACCCTTTCCTCCCCCTCACCCCAAATCTTCTACCTTTCCTCTTTATCTGTGGTCCACCCCTTCTCCAGTCTTTTTGCAGCTCTTTTCACATTTTCCATCTCTCCCTCCTCCATTTCCCCCCTCCTTCCATTCCCCTCCCCCGTTCTTTCACGCAAAGCAGGACCCTGCTTCCTAAAAACCGATGAAACGAAAAGAACTGATTCAGACAACGTTGTCTTATTTTCTCTTGGTGACTGACAGGGTTATGCTTGCATGCTGAGAACAGGCTTTTTTTTAAGATTGGGGGTTGGGGGGGGGGGGGGGGGGGGTCACAGGGAGGGGAAAAGGGAATTGGAATTGGGAGCTGGGAGAGGGGAGGAGGGACAGGGGGGAGTGTGGCATAGGGGCATTTTATAGTCACACTTTGCTGCTGATACATTATCATTGTGTGGCACATTTTCAAAGTGAAAAGCATGGCGGTGATGAATGACATTCTCTTGCAGTCAGGTGCTCCTTCCCTGTAGCCTCACTGTAAAAGATGGTTCAGTGGTTCTGAAGTGCCCCTATTTAGAGCCCTCAAATTAACTTCCAGCTGAGTGCTAAAAACTTCTTTTTAGCAGACACGTAGGTGAAATCAGTTAAAATGTATGCCGATTTGCTTGTTTATTTTGCATTTTAGAGGCCATTCAAGAGGTTAAAAAAAAAAAATTAAACTAAAGTAATACTTTGTGAAAAGACGCGACAGATAGAGAACAAGTTTTATGGCAAGTATGAACGAAAAGTAGGGGACCCTTAAATTCCAGGTTTGCCAGATATTTTGCCTGCTGTAGGTTGTACTCAAAACATGAATGAAAAAAAAAAATCCAAAACGTGTGTCAGTTATTTTGATTAAACATATTTAAGAATCCTGATCAAAAAGCGGGTTCAAATTTAAATGCAAGATTTGACAAAGTGTTGGTATGTTTCCCTTTTTTGTAAAAATTTCTGGGAAATGTGATGATATGAAATGCTTTTCCTTCTGCAGGTCAAACTGTTGGGAGGCAATGCTCCAATGCAAGTGGACGGGGAGCCCTGGGAGCAGCAGCACCCAGGGGAGATCACTATCACAGCCCGAGGCCAGGCGTCACTTATGGCCCTTGAGTAAAGGCCCCAGACAAGTGGTTCTCAGAATTTTACAGATGACTGTTCTTCAGCTTCCTGTGATGTTGACACAACTGTGATGTGTTAAGGCCGTTGAACAGAACATATCAGCAAAGGATGTGCTCATAGCAGAATTCCGTGTTTTTTTTTTTCCAAAAGTGGAAGATGTTAGATGGATTATCTTCCGTAGTCACAGAGCCATAATTCTGCATACCCTCGAGAAATTTGAGGATGATAGTAAATTGAGTCTGTGTCATGGTCAACATTATCATTGTTGTCCTGTTTCTCAGAATAGCTTCATATTGTGTAAGTCAGCACTGTTTAAAGACTTTCTGGAGCTGTCTGTTGTGAGAGTCGAGCTAGTTTAGCTTTAAAGCTCCGGAAGGTCTTTGCTGTGTGAGTGTTATAGTGTAGCCATAAAGCTCTGTGTGAGTTGTATCAGTTTAGCTTGAAAACTCTGGGAGATGTTTGTTGTGAGTCCTGTAAGTCTGGCTGTAAAATTCTGAAAGATGTTTGGCAGGTAAGCTGTGTAAGTTTAGCTTTGAAAGGTGTTTGTTGTGTCTGTTGCACTAGTTTAGATTTAAAGCCTTGGTAGATGGTGGTTGTGCCTGTTGCATGATCTTGGATCCAAAGCTTCTGAAGGCATTTATTGCATTTAGCATTAAAACTTGGAAGATGTTTATTGTGTCAGAAATTTGTGTATACTTTTTGTAACTTTGGAAGGTGTTTGTTATGTCAGTTGTGTCAGTATAGCTATATAGCTCTGAAAGTTTTGTGTGTGTGTGTGTGTGTGTGTGTGTGTGTGTGTGTGTGTGTGTGTGTGTGTGTGTGTGTGAGAGAGAGAGAGAGAGAGAGAGAGAGAGAGAGAGAGAGAGAGAGAGAGAGAGAGAGAGAGAGAGAGAGATTTGTGTTTTGTACTTAGACTTTTGAAGATGTTTGCTTTTCTTGGATAGGATATTTGCACTAGGTTTTAATTGAACATTCGAGGAGCTTTGCTCATGTCAGTCTCAGTCCTTTGAACTCTTGAAATGGATTAACTGTGGGGAAAGGTTTTGTCTGCCAATCCAGTTGTCAGTAATTGAAGCCCTGGTAAGTTTATGTGCACTCACTTGAAACTTGTTGGAAGGTGTTAAGAACTGTATGGTTGTGGTGTCACCCAGTCCTTTCAGACTTTGGGATATGGAGTCTAGTCAGCCCTGTGGAGAAGGTATTGTGTTCTTTGACAAAGAGTTTGGGGTTCAGTCCCCTTTTGATACAGCATAGTTCATCTGTGTGGGAGTTGACATCTGGATAGGTTCCGTCCCTTCCAGTCCCTGAGGTGAGACTTTAAACTGAGGTTCCATGTATAAATGTTAAACCCATTTTATCCTTTGCAGAGGAGTCGACTGTTGTGTGTACTATTGGAATGAATGACAGGAAACACCAGCCAGTCCATGACAGCATGCACAGTGGTGTTCTGCTTAAATATAATCCTGGAAGATGGAATAGGGCTACATTGATGGTGGAAGTAAAAGAAATCTTATATGCGCAAATCTCTCCAAGGATGAACTGCAAGTGTTCTAGTCCAGGAAGGAAGAAGATGACAGTGATCTCCATGCTTATCAGTGATGTGTTATAGAACTGTATTTAAAGACTCTGGCAGTTGCATGCTTGTTGCATTAAGGATTTTGTTTAATGTGGTTAAGATTGCATGTAGTATCCACATGTAAGATCCAGTCCGGAAGTTGTAATCACAGTGAGTCAGATGTATGTTTGCTCTTTAGACTGTGAGAGCTGTATGCTTGATGAATGGGTTGTTTTAATGCAGATCTGTTAAGCCTTTGTCACACTAGGTGAGTCTCTCTTGATGAAGTGCAGTAAAATGATTTTGTTCTTGCACTCTCTCTTTTTCTCGCCTTGCACTGATGTGGTTAATCCAGGGGAGTTGGCCTGGAAACTGTATGCATGTGGGACTGGTCTAGTGTTCTAGATGCAACCCTTTTCCGCTGTTCAACAGTTTACTCCGTGTTGCTTATGCAACGCATGATGAGACACTCTGACTTCGTCACCTTATTGAAGAGTACAACATTGCAGAATTTGAAAGCATGGAGGAATTCTTGATTATCTTGGTGATGAAGAAGAACAAACATGAAAGATAAATCAAGACTCGAGGAGATGATGGGTTACTGGGCACCTGATCTTCACGTTTGCTTTGACTGGCTGATCTTTTTGGCTTTGTGAGTATCTCAGATGAAAAGCTGAAGCATGTTCAACTTTCCAAACTGGGTGAGTATTTGCTCTTGCGCTCGCTTGGTTAGGTGATGACAGTTTTTGAATGTTAAAAGGGCAAGTGCAGAAGTAAGCACCTGATTAAGAGCCTCACATGTGTGAGGCTGGGAGCTTTACCTTGGTTGTGCTTGCCATGCAAGTTTGTGTTTAAGTTAATTGTTTGTGAAACCTCTGTTGGTTGAGTCACTTGTGTTTGATGTTTAGAATCAGTCTGTGAATTATCTTGCAGGAGATGTGATTCATTTAAAACATGATCGCTTTGCATAAATAAGTGTGGTATGGATAGTTGCTGTCTCATTATGTATTCTTTTCTTGGTGTTTGAACCGGTATGTGTACATACATTTTAGTAGTATCACAGTTCTGAATGATTTAGTATGTGTACATACAAATTGGTAATATCACAAATCTTAAATAAATGTCAGCGAACCGCCCAGAGAAACGTGGACAAATGAGTCACAAGACTGAACACAACGCGTTTCGACCTCTTAGGTCTTCTTCAGGTGAAACAAAAACGAGTAAAATGACGAAAAAAATTCACTTAGCTTTGATCGCTTCAGATCGTTTATGTTATTTTATTCGTTTTTGTTTCACCTGAAGAAGACCTAAGAGATCAAAATGCGTTGTGTTTTGTCTCGTGACTCGTTTGTCCACGTTTCTCTGGGCGGTTCGCTGACATTTATTTAAGATTTGTTTAGATTTCCACCTGCAGTCGTCTCACTTTGCAACTAGACCTGGTAAATCACAGTTTCAAAACAAGCACTATATCCATTCACTGATTCAGACAGTGCAAGAACACAAACCACTGATATTCATAGATCATCCACTCACCCACCAGTGCATTCATGTCTGTTTTTTTTTTTTTTTTTTTTTGAAAAAGGATTTTGCATCAAAAGTTACAAACAACATGCTTTGAAGAGACCTGTGATTTTTTTTTAGCATGCTGACTGAATGGTGAAGACGTTGAGGTTTGCTATGTT
The DNA here is from genome assembly GCA_016801955.1 of Conus betulinus. NCBI lineage: Eukaryota > Metazoa > Mollusca > Gastropoda > Neogastropoda > Conidae > Conus > Conus betulinus. The sequence continues at coordinate 178,993 of JADBJO010003223.1, forward strand.
TGTATGAAGATGAATTATCTGATCTTCCTCACTTGGTATTTACAGAAAGTGCAACTGAAAGTTTTTACAGAGGCTGAAAGGATTCAGATTTTATGCATCACTCTTCAGCTGTATTTTCATGCCGGCATGATTATTGAGCATTGTTGACATTTAAGCCGTTGATTCAGTTTGGGTTTTCTGTTGCCATGATTTGCAAATGTTGGTGATGTGAGGAGTTTGTGATAATTTTTCTTTGTGCATCTTGGTGATCTTCTCTTAACATTTCTTGATTTACGATTATAAGGAGAATTTTTAGTAATTCAGTTATTACACTTGCAATTGTTTAAGGCATGGTTTCATTTAGAATATTTCACTTTTAAAGAAAATGCTTCAAGTGTAAGTGAAAAGAGTGTTCCTGCAATTTAGAATAAATTCAGTTTCTTTCAGATTATATAATTAGAGGCACTAAGTGCATTTTACAGTGGGCTTGGCGGAAGGGGGATGGAAACAGAGGGCTTTTTTTAAGTATGTCAGTTCTTGAGATTTTTTATTTATCACAAATACAGAATATAACTCTTAATGATCTTGATCATTAGGGTAACATGTTTATGTCTTGTTTTTGTGACTCAGAAATGCTCTTGATATGTAGTGCTATGCAGTCTCCTATTAAGTCCAACTGAGCAGTTGTGGGCGGAGGGTATAGGGCGGAAGGGTAGTGAATACTTTCTGAGACTGCCACTGTCATTGAAGGTCACTTAATTAATTACTGTTTGAATTTTCAGGTTTCTTGTTCTGATTCTCAGAGCACCCTAGTATTTAGGACAGAAACTCTTCTAAATCATTCATATTTTATATAAGTCAAAGTAAGTTTCTGGTGATTCATAATGGTTGTTAGTATGTGTGTGTGTATGCCTGTGTGCTGTGTTATTGGACTTTCTGTCTTTTTAGTGTTATTATTAAGTTCAGGGGTGATCAATTTCTTCTTCTGTTCTCATTGCATTTGTGCATTATTCTGTGCATGTGTGCGTGCGTGTGTGTGTGTGTGTGCGTGTCTGTGCGTGTCTGTGTGTCTGTGTTGTTGGGGTTGGCTAAAGTACTTATGAGTGCAAACAATGATTGTCTTCTTAGGTTTCTTACAGCTAGAAATGAAATATACAAAGGATGCAACTGTCCACCTTATGCATTGTTGTCAAAGGACTAGTTATGTTTCTGAAACATTGGCACATCAGTTATATTAAACTGATCACACTTGAAAGTGTAGGGATCTGCATACTTCTGTCTGTGGTAACTTTATGATATCTGTGTTGTACATACAGGGATAGTTCATGTGTGTTGCTTTACATTTTTGGGTTTTGTTTCATTTTCTTCTGTCTTTTCTTTTTTTTTATCATTCTTCACTTCATGTGAATTTGTATGGAGGATAACTCCTATTGTTGTATGTGTCATGCATAGTCAAATGTTTTACCATTCATTGATATTGTTTTAAGCCTTTCATGGTACTGTTATATTTTATTGTATGGCTTTTGCACATTGGGATGGGGCTTTTATTTACTTTGTAGTGGACATGTGTTTTTACTCTTTGGATTTGCTGTTGTATCCCTTTTTTACTTTGTAGTACAGGTATATTACCATTTGATTTTATTGCATGACTGTTGTGTGTTTGTTTTGTGGTCTGCATATAAAAAAAAAAAAAAAAATTGTGTCAGCATCACTTGACTGCTTTTAGATTTTATCACCACTTTTGTCCATATACATGACTTCATACACAACTATGTAACCTATTTGAGCACCGTTATTATGATCAGGCATATGAATCATCAGGAGAATCTTAAAAGGTTAATATGAAAATACAGATTCTCAGAGGAGAAAAATCTCTACACAGGAGCAAATGTTAGAAATAGACAGAAGGCCACAAAGAAGATAGCCACAAGCTTTGAAGGTTAGTGACATGGCTTGTGTGATATGTGATCATGTGACAGTCTTATGCTCAGTAAAACAGGTATCCTTCAACAAACCATGGGTATTAACAGATGTTTAGCATGAACCATCCACAGACATAGTGTATTCAATAATTAGAGAATAACACCGCACTGCACTCTGCAGCATATGCAGAAACAGCGACCATATGATGAAAAAAGAGAACTGAAGTTGTCTTGTTGTTAACTTTTGATGGGTTCCTATCCTTTTCTGTAGAGTGGAACCCCTCGACTGAGGGAGGATCGGAGGTCAGTAGGGTTACGAGCATTTTGATCATGCATAGTTGCCAGAGACTACACATAGTCTGAGGGTTAGTACTGAGTTGATGTGTGTTTTACTTAACGATGCATTTATCAAACGACCACAGAAGTATGAGTTTTTCAGTGTGGTTTTCAGCACACTGCATTTGAACATCACAAAAACAGTCTGCTGTGTTGTGTTTCAATTACAATTACCAGTGTTGCTTACCCAGAAGCAGCAAGTACAACAACAGGGTAAAACTGACATTCTCCACTAGTCATTGATCAAAATTAGAACTTTCTACTCTAGTCAGGCAGGCAAGAAAAATGCTGCAACAGAAAAGTAGAACTAAAGGAAAGGAACATATTTTGAAGGTGCTGAACCGGTTTCATACTGATAGTCAAAGAAGTATCAGTGTGTCACAACTTCTATACTTGGCATGTTCTACACATGGTGCAAAGTTTAACTTGACCCATTTTACTGTGCTGCTGTTGTGTACTTGTATGTGTAAAACCTTCAGTACCACGGTACCACTGAAATTTGTTAAGAAAACTACTGAAATTGTCAGTGGCTGCTAGTGATATTGTTTATGGTGTGTTGACAAGTCTGAATTTGAATATTTAAATTAACATATATATCCTCAAGCCGTGACCATGTGAGTGAATGCATTTCATAGAGTAAAAGAATTGTGTGAGTGGTTGTTTTACTGGTCACCTCGCCATGAAGTTAGCTGCACTCTGTTGTCCGAGACCTGAACTCCCTAACAGCAAATGAAAGGTTGTCACAGTAGGACCTGGGCATGGCTAAATGCACAATGCCACCTCACTACATGGCATGAAAGATAATGTAGGCATCCTCAGGGGGCCTGGCTCGTATGACACTGACTTAAGTTTATGCCAAGACCACAGTCACCAACTTAGAATGGAGCTGGACAGTCCCAAGGGCTTGGCAGTGGAAAAAAAAAAAAAAAGCAGCAAGAAGGTGGTTTAGGGGTCTGCTTATGATGTGTGAACATGGATAAAGTATTGATGACTGGGGCTTCCTTGCAAGGCATTCTGTTGTTTTCATGAAAGGTACTAAGTTTCCATTAGTTGTTGTTTATTCAGTTCATTATATTTCTTTTTCTCTTTTTTTTTTTATCTTTTCATCTCAAAACTACAGTTGGGGAAATTAGGAAATAAAACAAAAAGTAAAAAGAGTATAAAGGTGATCATTAAAGACACATGATGTTTTGACAAATACAGCAGGTAAGGGGATTGACCGAACTGTCGACCAAAATTTTTTTTCTTTTTGATCATAATGTATATGTTTATATCATCTGATTTCTGATAGAGGGCTTTAAGAGCTTAATCAAGTGTAACTGTCGATTATGAGATATGTGTGTATTCATACAGATTGGTACTGTATGATGGCTTTGTGTTCTACAATCACCTCCACTACCTGTGCCCACCAACTGCCATCACTACATCAACTCGGCTCTCCCAACATCTTACTGAGGCAATCATCTGTCAGTCTATCAGACTTACAGAAACACATGCATGCATGAGAAATTATGTAAAAAAAAAAAAAGTTTTTAAGTTGAGCATTGATGTTTTGACAAATTCAGTGGTTTTGAGAATTGACCAATTCATTGACCAAAGAACATTTTTTTTCATCTTATGATAATGTGTGGGTGTATCTCATCTCATCTCTGACAGAAGGCTTTAAGAGCTTTATGAAATGTAACTGCTGATTGTGAGATATGTGCATATTCATACAGATTGTAGCGTGGTAAAACTACGATAACTTTGTGTCCTGCAGTTGCCTCCACTTCCTGTACCCCCAGCCACTGCCACCTCTATATCAGCTCAGCCTTCCAAACACCTCACTGCGGCAATCATCTGTCAGACTATCAGATTTACACAAACACATGCACGCATGCACTTGGTGCCTGGATTACAGGATAGATAGGTGCAAGATGCGTCACACAAGTTTTAAATTGGTCAGATAATGTAGACTTTGAGCTGAATGGAAGAAGAAGAATGCTTTCAATTCAGGAGGAATATGTTCCAGAGAGTCGGGGCTTGAAAGCGAAAAGTGCGCTGCCTGAAAACTTGGTTCTGAGGGTGGGAATGGTGACAGAGACGAATATCTAAAGAAACTGCTTGCTTGTTTGTTTTTAGACTAATTGTTCATTGTCCAAAAGATGACGACTCATCTGTGTGTGGATGTTACTTGTTATTTGGTCCTCTTTCAGTTTGCAACACCATTCGTCAAAAAAAATATGTTGGTACATTGGTCCACAGTGAACGTTAGATTGTTGTAAAATGCACAAAGAGCCTATCAGAATGTCACTGACAGTGCACATGTGTGTGTGTGTGTGCATGCGTATGTGTTTCATTTGTATGTGTATCTGTGTGAATGGGTATGTGTGTTTGTGTGTGTTTTTTATTTGTGTGCATGTGCACATGATTATGTGGGGGCACATGTATCTGTGCATAGGTTGTGCATAGGTCTGTATATTTAGGTGTGGGTTTGTGTATTTCTGAATTGTTAAGCATTTCTTCTTCCTGTCTCTGTCTCAGTCTGTCCATCTCAGCCTCCATCCACTGTTTTCTCTCTGTCTCAAACACACACACACACACACACACACACACACACACACACACACACACACACACACACACACACACACACACACACACACACACACTCACTCATCACTCACTCACTCATACTCATTTACATACACATATCACTGTATATGTGTGCTCACACATGACTGTCTGTGTCTGTGTGTTGTATTCCAATATACTAATCTGTCCAGTTGCAAGTTGTATGAATTTGTATAAGCATAAATTTGAAGAAAGAAAGAAACTGAAGGATAAAGAAGGACTTTTGGCTTATCTTTCTTTTTTTTTCTGTCATTTATACTTTCATCATCATTCTTTTCTTTTGATAAGTTCTTGGGCAGGTTTGAAAACAGGAGGAAGATACCCATATTGTTCTGAAATATCCGGTATGACTGGTGATTCTTTGTTTGCCTGCAATATTTGTAAACAGTAAACTGGAGTCAAAGCATAATGATCTGGGTTTTTTTTACCAGCTGTGTGAAGAGGCATAACCATTGCAGTGATCTGTTTTCTAATGACCTGAATTTACAGTGAATTCCATATGGAAGTTTGTTCAGTGAATTTTTGGAAGTGTGGGTGAGCTGTATGGAGAACTGTGTGAGTCACACATCCGGCTGTTTCATAGTGGTGATATTGCGGAGGCCGTTTTTTTTTTTTTTTACTGTCACATACTCGCAAACTTGATACCCATAATAAGAATAAATCCGCATCCTTGCTTGATGTTTTGATTTCAGCTGAAGTCTTCACCTTTTGCTGTTCTGTTCTCATTGCTTTTGTGATTTCCTGTCTTAAAGTTTGATGGCCACCCCCCCCCCCCCCCCCAAACACACCACCACCTCCACACTCTTTCATCCTCCCCCCTCATATCCATTTTTTTTCCGAAATCCTCTTTCCCTCCCTTCCCTCTCCTTCATAGATTTTCTTTTACAGATTATTTTTTTCAATTGCTTGTATGCTTGTATGTGTACATGTGGGTTGTGAAATTCTTGATCATGTATATGTGTGCAAGTATGCTTTTGTTGTTGTAAATTTAATGTGTCCTTGGTGTATTTATTTTATCTGCCTCCTCTGCTTGCATCACTCGTGTGTGAAGCAAAGGAGAAAACCTGATGAAAGGCAATAGACATGACTGTGTCTAACCACAGACAGCAGTCAGTATGACATCTCTGTGCAATATCTGTCTTGAAGGAAGAGAACAGGTCTTGCAAGGTGCATTTAAAAAAAAAAAAATTATTTCATATATATCCTTGATATTAGTAGTACTGCAGTCAAGCTCTTTGCTCTCATTTGATATTTTTTTGTTACTGTTGGTGTTTGCGAATGTGAGCATGACTTTCCTTGTTTGTGTGTAGTGTGTGTGTGTGTGTGTGTGTGTGTGTGTGTGTGTGTGTGCGCTGGCATGCATATGCTACCATTCCATCTCATGACAAGTCTTGCAATAAATTTATGTGGAAGTTTATAACTTGTGTTGTTGTGGTTGGTGTAATATGGCTGAAACTCTCCGTGCTTCATGTTCAAAGCATGCACGCATGCATGCATGCAGGCACACATGCTCGCACATGTGCACGCTCGCACACACACATCACGCATGCATGCATGCACGCACGCACTCACCACCAACTCGCTCATGCAGACACGGTCACATTCTAAAAAGCACTCTTTGGATTTTTTCCCACATTATGATGACATGTATTCCTGTTATTTCATTGTTGACAAACATTTTGTTGAGAAAGGCTATAAAATGATAGCAGAGTAATGTGTAGCCAAATTCTGCAAAGCCTTTTACAAAGAAAGTGGAAAGACAAGACAGAAGATTCTAAAAGACAAGACGCACAGGAAAACGAACAGGTGTGTATATTACATTAACTTTTGACTGTATGGTTTGTTGATGACTAAACAGTCCTTCCAACATGTTTTGCTCGATCGGAGACAATACAACTGTGGTACAGACAGACGGACACTCAGACAAACTGACTGCGGTAGATAAAAACATGCTCAAAAATTGGGGGGGGATCCTTTGCACATCAACGGCCAAAAAAGAAAGAAAAGAAACGTAATTCTATAAATCAGGCAAGACAATGTGCCTTAAAGTTAATCTAAATCACCTGAAAGCATGCGATTTGTGGAGAGAAAAAAAATGTGTGTGTGTGTGTGTGTGAGCATTTATTTGGAATTCATGTCATCCCTTGTCATGTTGACATTTGTTGCTACAGAAACTAGGCTACATAGCAGCAGTAAAAAAAAAAAAGTTAATGTTATGTCAGCAAACTCATAGGATTTAGGCTGGGGATGTCGAAATGAATAAATCTCTCTCTCTCTCTCTCTCTCCTCTCTCTCTCTCTCTCTCTCTCTCTCTCTCTCTCTCTGTCTGTCTGTCTGTCTGTCTGTCTGTCGTCTGTTTGTCTCGGTCGGCTGTGCTATAAGCAACATTACCTTACCTTACTCTCTCTGTCTCTGTGATCCTATCTCCCTCTCTCTCGCTTGCTCGCTCGCTTGCTCATTTTGGCATGACTCATGAGTGCAAGACGCGTAGAAGTCTGAAGTTAAAAACACAATACAGACAATCGCCCGATCACCTGCCCAGCCAGGATGTTTGCAGGTATCGTCAGGTAGCCTATTGTGCGGACTCTATGTACTGTATTGGATGTTTTAGTAGTTTGCTTCTTTTTATGAAGCAGGTGATGTTGTCACATCTGGCCTGATGACATTTGTGAGTGGTCACTTGTCACTATCAGTGACTAACGGGAGTCCTGACCTTTCTGATTTAATAAAAATTTTATTTCTTCAATGTCTGCTGTTCAGGCCAACACGGTTCTGAAGTGTTATCTGTGGCCTGATTCAGTCGCAATGATGTCTGCCCCTTCGTGTCTCACGTGTGTGTGTGTGTGTGTGTGTGTGTCTCTCTCTCTCTCTCTCTCTCTCTCTCTCCGTGTGTACTCTCGTGTGTGTGTGTGTGTGTGTGTGTGTGTGTGTGTGTGTGTGTGCGCATATAGATGTTGGCAGAAGGGGTGGAGTGGTGATTCGGGTGTGAGGTTAAACCAAAATGAACTCCCCACCCCATCCCACCCCCACCCTCATCCCACCCCACCTGTGCGTCACAAAAGCATCCTTTATGTAGCTCACCTGCAAAGCCTGGGAAGCAAAGAAAAGAAGTGACCGAATCACGCTTCGTCGTCAGCAACCTCCCCACCCCCCTATCATCACGTACCCGGCTCCTATTCTTCCCATGCTAACCCTCCCCCCTCCCCACTCCTCCCCCAACACACACACACACACACACACACACACACACACACCCCTCCTTACTCCCTCCCTACCTCCCCTGTCCCTCTCTCCTTTTTTCTCTCTCTCTGTGTAGGCGTCCAGATTTCTGTGTGCCTGAGGACTTTTGCCACCCTCTGCCTTCAAATCGTAGGTTCGCATGGACATGCGTAATTCAGGTACAGAGCCTAATTAGGAGGCCGTACTATGTAAAGGGAGATCTGAGGATCGAGGAGAGTCGTCTGAAGCTCGATACCTTTCCTTTGGAGTTATGGGCGTGAAATTATTTCATTTTAGGAGCAAGAGTTACCTTACTTGTTCGTCATTTACTTTCGATCTTTGGTTCAATTACTGAAGTCATCTCACGCAATGCCGGTTTTGTTCTGTTCATTAGACTCGCGGTCTAATAAGTCGGTAACGCCAGTGGCTTGATTAAGTGCGAGCTTCGTGTGGTTTAAACGGATGATGAAGGGCTTCGAAGGGGTGTGTTTTTTTGTGTGTGAAATGTGGACCTTGCTACACTTCTCTTCCGTCTCTAAACGTTGACCTACCGCCATGTTCTTTCTTTCTTTTTATTCATTCATTTATTTATTTGCTTTCCATGTTCTCTATTTTGCATTTTCTAAAGAGAGTTCCATGATTGCTTTTGATCTGTGAAGATGGAATTCTGTCTTGGCTTCTTAGAATTGTCGATAAGAATACACACATATATACGCGTGCTCTCTCTCTCTCTCTCTCTCTCTCTCTCTCTCTCTCTCTCTCTCTCTCTCTCTCTCTCTCTCTCTCTCTCTCTCTGTCTGTCTGTCTGTCTGTCTGTCTCTCTCTCTCTCTCTCTCTCTCTCTCTCTCTCTCTCTCTCTCTCTCTCTCTCTCTCTCTCTTAATGCGCAAGACCCTGCGGTGAAGATGGACCCCTTTCTCTGCTTGTCAGTTCGAATGATCAACGACGAGCGCACACACACGCACACACATTGTACATATTGTAGGACACACACATACGTGCCTAAGCGCGCATGCACACACACACACATACACACACAGAGAGAGAGAG
>JADBJO010003223.1:200610-208110 GCA_016801955.1 Conus betulinus
GGGGGGGGAGACTTGCATACACAGGGAATTCAATGTATGAGGAAAAGACTGGGGTGGAGGTGGGGGGGAGGGGTGAGACTGATACCTGCACAGAGGGAATTCAGTGTATGACGAAAAGACTGGGATGGAGATGGAGAAGGGGGGGGGGGGGGGGGGGGGAGACTGATACATACACAGAGGGAATTCAGTGTATGACGAAAAGACTGGAGTGGAGGGGGGAGGGGGGGGGGGGGGGGGGGTCAGTCGTGGTGGAGGGTCAGTCGCCTATAGCGGCTAACTCAGGTCTGATCCTAGGGAAGGTTGTCCTATCCTGGCACCCGTGGGGAGGGGAAAAGCTGAAAGACTTTGCGAGAGAGAGAGAGAGAGAGAGAGAGAGAGAGAGAGAGAGAGAGAGAGAGAGAGAGAGAGAGAGAGAGAGAGAGAGACAGAGACAGAGACAGACAGACAGACAGACAGACAGGGACGGGGGGGGGGTAGCGGATGGGGGTGAGGAAGGGGGGAAAAGGTTTGTCTTGAAGTCTGGAGGAGGGTAGAGAGAAATGAAATAATAGGGAAAGAGACAAGGAGACAGAGGGAAGATAGGGAGAATGACGAAGACATTTATCACTGTTGTAAATCATTCATACACTAAGCTTAGAGTGTATGACAAACTACTATTCATGGACACACATCTATGCATAAATTACTGTGAAAGGGAAAAAAGGGCGAAAAAAAGCGAAAGAAAAAAGTGGAAAAAATTAGAGCTTTGAGGACCCCTCCCCTCCCCCTCCCCCCCTCTAAAAAAAAAAGTTAATGTGAAAGGCATGACTTCATATACGGCTTGGGATTATTTCTGTTCCAGTGGAAGGTGCGTATGACTCACTCTCTCTGAATCCATTTCGACCATGTGTGTGTGTGTGTGTGTGTGTGTGTGTGTGTGTGTGTGTGTGTGTGTGTGTGTGCGGTGTGTGTGTGTGTGTGTGTGTGTGGGTGGGCGGGCGCGTCCGAGTATATGTGTGCGGGCGTGTGTATGTGTGTGTGTGTGTGTGTGTGTGTGTGTGTGTGTGTGTGTGTGTGTGTGTGCGCGCGCGTGCACGCGCGAGGCTTAATCGGGTGGAATCCGGACTTACCCAGCGATGACTTTCTATGGACTGTGTAGCCAGTAGTCAGACTGCACCCATTAAGAGTCTAGGCCGGACTATCTAAATCCTTAACGAAGGTGGAGGCTATCCGAGGACTACCTAACTGAAAACTTGACTAGTCTGGTTTTAGACGATACGGCACTAGCCTAAGATAGTTGTCCGTCTAAAAGCCAGAGTCGCCCAAAGCCAGACTACTTTCACATCTGTCCCTGACGACTAGTTAAGAGATGTACGTATGAAAGCAAAACTACACCAAGCCAAAATACTGCCACATGTACCACTAACAGCAGTCACAGTAACCCAAAGCCAAAATACTGCCACATCTATCACTTACAGCCCACATAACAACATCTACAGCAGGATACACACTATCCAGTAACCTATGGGAAACCGCACAGTCATGTAGAATAGATTGGTTGAGCCCTAGTGGTCTAAGTGAGTTCTGGGTGAAGCTGCAGGGCCTATCAGCCAGAACTGTGGAGGAGACTGTGGGGAGGAGGTCTGTCAGGCTCTTTCATTTAATTAAGCCAGGTGGATTTGTGCTGCCCAGTTTCTCAGTGAGATATGAGTTTATATCCTTTATGTCCCGAGGATCGGTGGAGTGCATAAGTCACAAGCCTTTGACCCTGACATTGCATGCGGAATGGTCTGGTAGGTTGAAACAGTTAGCCACGGGTGTGTCAGTCTTGTGGTTAATGTCAGCAGTGTGCTCTCTGAACCTGATTTTGAGGGCACGCCCCAGACACACTAGTGTACAGTTTGGGACGCAAAGTACATCTGATGACGTAAACTAGGTTGAAAGTGTCTCTTTTGAAGAACTTTGTGAATTTCATCTGTGATCGGGCTCCCAATCAATAGCGATAAAGATGAAGAAGCAGATCTTACCGTCACATTTGTGGCATGGAGTGGTGCCTGTCGGGGGATTGTCTCTTTTGTGGTGTAGCCCAGAACGCACCACCGATTTGCGAATGTCCTTGTCACGTTCATAGACAACCACAGGGAATTCACTGAAAACATCGGCGGAGTCGGCACAGGATTGGAAGATGTTTCAGTTCGAAAGGATGAATGGGTTGGGGGGGGGGGGGGGGGGGGGGGGGGGGGGGCACTGTGCTTAGCAGGGTGAAAGAGCAAGTTGAGCACATGTCTGTTGTTTCAAGTTCTTTTTTTTTTGTTTAGGTTCGAGAGACTGTTGACGGAAGATACACAACCTTCTGGGGTGCTCGAGTGCTTGACGTTGAAGGAAGAACCGTTATATGTGTACAGTTTTGTTTCGAAGTCCGAGTTGTTGGAACAAATTCTGCGAAGCCTCAAGAACCCCTACCCCCAACCCCCGTTTTTTTTTTTTTTCATTATATGTTTAATTTCCTCTGTGTAAACATCAGTCTCATTCCATAGCTGTCACACACCTACATCTGGCTATGTGACTGAACATTGTTCAGTATATATATATATATATATATATATATATATATATATATGTGTGTGTGTGTGTGTGTGTGTGTGTGTGTGTGTGTGTTGTTGTTGTTGCTCACCTGTTTATCACATATTTGTCTGTGTGCCTTATACGTACACATCATTTGCTGCTACCTCATTTCGCCTCCTCCCCTTTTACACCTGTCCATTAGCTCCGCCTTTTGCCCTCCTTCTTCCTCCTGTTTTTTTCTTTTCGTCTTTCCCACACCCTTCACCCTTCTCTCTTCTTAACACATACTCTCTCTCTCTCTCTCTCTCTCTCTCTCTCTCTCTCTCTCTCTCTCTGTGTCTCTGTCTCTCTCTCTCGTACTCTTTTCCTTTCTTCCTTTCTCTCTCCTTCTCTTGACACTACGCAGACAGATAGAGAGACAGACAGACAACAAGACAGACACATCTACACACAGACACAGAAACACACACGACGCAAAAACAAGATTCTCTCTCTCTCTCTCTTGACACTACACAGACACAGACAGACAGATCTAAACGCACCCGGGCGCGTGAGCGTGTCTTCAGAACTACAGTGTTACCTCCCAAGAAGGTCTCTCCTCTTGCAAACGCTTGGTTTTTTTCTAGAACATTTGTTTTTCTCGGTCTGTACTGAAAGAAAGAGATACACCCGAAGGTTCAGTAGGACCAAGAGAAGAACTCGTCCTGAAGTGGCGAACCAGTCAGCCGGGACCAGTCCTGCACCATCCTTAGAAGCCTGCGCTGTGTTCGCAGAAGACGCACGCGTGCACAGGGCGTCCCATTAAGACGTCAAGGGACATAACTGATCTCTGATGGATGCCACTGTGTGACCAACAGACGCGACACAACAAAACCTCCATGGAAGCAGACCTTAGCGTGTACCAGCGCACATTTCATGACTGTAGAGCTATAGGTGAAAGACTTCACGACCAAGCGAACTGCTGCGCGCATCCTGCAGCCCCAATTCGTTGCTGTTTCACTGACTGTGTGAAAACACTACAACTCCGGATACAGCCAAGCTTTCCCTACATGGTCTTAAGTGCCCTCTGAGAGGATCCCAGGTTGCAGTATTTTCCGGGTGTCAACAGGACTTTCCCTGTGGTTCGTGATTTTCTTCATTGTCATTGTCACTGGGCCTTTTCCCAGTGTCTGCCAAAAGATAGACAAGAAAGAGATAATCTGAACATGCCAGTGGGACCCAGAGAAATACTGTCCTCAAATGCCAGACCAATCAGCCGGAAACAATCCTACACACCATTGAGAGCTCGCGCTGTGTTCACATAGGGTGCGGGCACCCACATGGCATTCAATTAAAACAAGGGACATAACTGCTCTCTGGTAAATGCCATTGTGTGATCAGCAGACGCGACACAATAGAACCTCCATGGAAGCGTCTCCTTGCAAGTACCAGCCCATATTTCACGACTCCAGAGCCTATTGACGAAAGACTCCACGTCGAAGCGAACTGCTGCTCGCATCCTGCAGCCCCGCTCGTTCCTGTGTTGCATTGACAGGTGAAAACAGGACAACTCTAAACACTGCAAAGTTTTTACCACGTGGTCTTAAGTACCTTCTGTAGATAATCGCAGGTTGCGGTCTTTCCCGCTGTCAACAGAACTTTCTCTGTGGCCAACGGGTCTTTATCACCATCACTGGGCCTTCCCCCAGAGTCGCCAAAAGGCAGACAAGAAAGAGATACATCCGAACATGCTAGTGGGACAAAAACAACGATAACAACAGCAACAACAGCGACAACTACTACCATAACCGCTGCTGCCGCTGCTGCTACTATTGCTCCTCCCTCCTCTTACTCCGTCTCCTTTTCTTACTACAGTAATTGGACATTTATTTAGCACACATTCAAAAAATCGCTTAGGGGAGTTCACTGAAACACATTACGATTTACATGATAATAATTCGCGGGCACACACGTGACATACAAAGTGGTATACCCGTAATGCACAAACAGTACTAATCCTACCTGTAGATATTGCACATAATGGACTAATCACGCATGATCCATGCTAATTAAGGAGTCGTGTTTTTAAGCCTGTTTTGAATGTAGTGAGAGAATCTGTCTCTCAGACGCCGTTTGCTCCATGTCGTCGGTGCTCGGACACAAGTATAGTCAGAGGAGATTTTCTGTCTCATGCCATTGCAGTCGCCGCCATTACCACCCCCATCAAGAAGCTCTCTCTACCATCGTCGAAGCTAGAAGATGCAGGCGTTCTGTCGCAATTCCATCATAATTTCATCTCTAAAAAGTGGCCGGTATTTCACGACCCAGGCGAAGCTACACATCAACATAATTTTGGCGAGAACTTGTTCCAGAAAGGATTTAAAGATGTGACCGGCTGGGATGACATTTTATCACTGGCTGACATTTTATCACCGGGCAATATTTTACAACAGGTGACATTCTAAACAACAGATGCGTTGGGAGGCCATTGAATCGTGGGTTTTTTCACCATGTTGATGAGAACACCACAGAATTAAAGATGATATATCTCTGTAGATACATGGCGCGGAGGTGTGGAGGAGGGGGGGGGGGGGGGGGGGGGGGGGGCCGGCTGGAATAGTTCAGTTAGTAGAGCGCCAAACTCGTAATCTAAGTGATCTTGGGATTGCAGGTTCGAATCACCGCCAGGCCATTTTCGGTACAGGGGGGATTTTTTTCCCCAGGGTTAAAATTGCTACTTACACCATTTCGAAAGTTCCTTCGAATGAGACAAATCCCATCACCAACTTTTGGAAAACGCCAGTTTGGCCGTCAGTATGGATGAAACGTTCCACAAAGCATGTGCCCTGCGTGAAATATCAAAAGAACGAAGGAAGAGAACTGAGTGACTGAATGACATGGGAAACCACTAACTGAACGTAGCTCCAGCAGGCAGCTCTTCAGTCGGCTCTACTCAGGTGGGCAGCCCGTTGTGTCAACGAAAGCGTGCACTGTAAAGCGTTCAGAGCTTGGTCTCTAATGGGGGACAGGCGCAGTCTCCAGCATAACGATAAAAACACAACCAGGCTAAGGTCTGTTGACGTGTCCGGCCAAGGGTACGAAAGCCATCTCTTACATAGAGGTAACAACTTGTTTTGTTCAGTTTCAGCTTCAGCAAGCAGGTGTCACTGCGTGCGGACTAGTCATATACGCTGCACCACATCTGCTAAGTTTTCAGACCACACTTCGTATGATTTAAAGCAGGTGGATATATGAATTTATGACTAAGATGAGAAAATTTATGAAAAGGGTCTCGTGGCTACGACTTAGAAGGTTTCTGACCTACGCATTAGGCCAACGCATATGACATGCTTTGTCATCAGTCACAACTCACAAGACAAAATTTTGTTGTCACTAGGTGCTGTCAGTGAAGGGTTTCATTTTTACCTTTTAACATCCTCGTTTTCACCTGATCCTCTCCTAAAAACCACGCCCCTCACTCCTCTTCATACCCCTCCTCCCCCTTTTTTGACTCATTCCTTAATACCATTGCCCCCCACCTCCCTCCCCCCTCTTCATCCCTCCCCCTCCCCTTTTATTTTTTCGGTCGTCACATGTAATCTTTGCTGAGTCATTATCATCATGACAGTGAAATAGTTTGCCTTCTCCTCCCCCCCCCCCCCCCCCCCCCCCCCCCCGCCCCTAACTGTCCCTTTCCCGACCTGTTTATCTATTCGGCTCCAAACTGATCCTTATTCGGATCTCCAGGGGGAAAAAGTATAGAGTGAGCTCAATGAGTCATTCCTTTTTTGTTCTCCCAGTTCTTATAGAACAGGGAGTACTTTAGAATGGCCGACGTTTTAGTTTACCGTTATAGCCGTAATCAATGGCTATGACGGCCCATAACGGTTTTTTTTCTCTTTTATGGAATGTCTCAGAAAGTACTTGATTGATCTTTCTGAAAATTTGTAGGTATGTTCATTATGGGTCAAGGATGATGCCCGACATTTTAGATTATCGAAATTTTAGATTACCGTTATAGCCGTTACTAACGGCTATAACGACTCATTACGGTTTTCCTTTTTTTAAAATGGAATATCTCAGAAAGTACGTGGCCGATCTTTCTGAAAATTTGTAGGTATGTTCATTATGGTCACGGATGATGCCCAATGTTTTAGTTTACCGTTATATCCGTTACTAACGGCTATAAAGGCCCATGACGGTTATTCTTCTTTATGGAATATCTCAGAAAGTACTGGGCTGATCTTTCTGAAATCAGCATGTTCATAATGGGTCCCAGATGATGCCCGATGTTTTAGTTTACCGTTATATCCGTTACTAATGGCTATAACGGCGCATAACGTTTCTTTTTATGGAATATCTTAGAAAGTATGTGACCGATCTTTCTGAAAATTTGTAGGTATGTTCATTATTGGTCACGGATGATGTCCGTTGTGTAAGTTTACCGTTATAGCTGTTACTTACGGCGGCTATAACGGCCGATAACGGTTTTTCATCTTTATGGAATATCTCAGAAAGCACTCTATCGATCTTTCTGAAAATTTGTAGGTATGTTCATTATGGGTCGCGGATCATACCCGATGTTTTAGTTTACCGTTATTGCCGTTACAAAGGGCTTTAACTGCCCCTAACGGTTTTTCTTCTTTTTGGAATATCTCAGAAAGAGCTTGGCTGATCTTTCTGAAAATTTGTAGGTATGTTCATTTTGGGCGACGGATGATGTTCGACGTTTTAGTTTACTGTTATAGCCGTTATTAATGGCTATGACGGCCCATAACGTTTTTTCTCTTTTATGGAATGTCTCAGAAAGTACTTCACTGATCTTTCTGAAAATTTGTAGGTATGTTCATTATGGGTCAAGGATGATGCCTGACATTTTAGATTACCGTTATAGCCGTTATTAACGGCTATAACGACTCATTACGGTTTTCCCCTTTTTATGGAATATCTCCGAAAGTACGTGGCCGATCTTTCTGA
>JADBJO010003223.1:215610-218110 GCA_016801955.1 Conus betulinus
GCAGTGCATCTTGATTAGGACCATAGAGGCTGACTATCAATAAACATTTCTGATGGATTTGTGCTGTAACAAATACATAATTTTCTTCAACATCCTTGTTGTACACCTTTTCCACTTTAGTTGCTGAACGCTGAAAAAAAAAAATCATATCACAAGTCTGTACACACTGTTCACCGTTTTTATGGAGAGTCTCGGAACATCTTTCACAAATCATTTCTTTCTTTTTTTGTTGTTGCGTTCTAGACAAAATAAAAAGAAAACAAGACACAGTGCCGATGCACACAACTTCCCACAAATTCAAAGACAACATCTGAAGAAAATAAGCGCGAATTCTGTTACTTGAGCTCTCCAAACCACGTCCTCTCGCGCTGTGAACGACAGTCAAAGTATGGACATGTCGGATTCCAACTGCGAAGCAGCTTCTCCATGCCCTGACTGTGGCGATAAAATAATCTGTGTGGCGCCTTGTCTTGATGATAGTTGGCATGCAATGATTCGCCATGGGTGTTGGTGGCCGGTGAGCTGATGGTCGTTTAGACTGTTCGGTGTAGCAGGTACGCTTTCTGGTCTGCCTCTGTGTCATGTTTCCCATTCAGTGGCGAGATTCCTGCATTTGTCCAGCGTGTGGACCGAGAGCTTCTTTGAGGGTGCCTGCTGCTGGTCGGCTTGTATATTGACAAGGTTCTGTATGTATTTCCGGTAGGCTTTTCTGGTCTGCCCTTATATCTCGTGTTTTATATTATGCATTTCCGTCTCTTGGGCCGCTGTTTTCTGGCCTTCATCTCGTTATACACGCCGTTTTGGTGTCTGATCAGCTTTGTAATTTTGATTGAAATCCACAAGGGCTTGGTTTGGGAAATGCATGCTTTTAGTGAACTGGTTGCTGGCCAGCGTGCTGAAGGTCAGCTTTGAAGACTTTCCACATTTGTTTCAGTGCCACTTTGCAGAGTGATGCCGGAGATAATCTCAAAGGTAAGTTTCTGGGCTGTGGCTAGTAGATCGTTCCAGTCTGCTTTGCGGCACAGAGGGGTGTTTCTAGGGACCTAGCGTCTTTTGTGCTTGCTGGTCAGCAGCTCCAGTACAGTGCTTTCTCGTCTGAAAATCCAGCAAGCGGCTCTCTACTTTTGGGGACAAAGTCATCAACAGTTGTTATTTTAGAATCCCAGTGTGCTTTTTTGTCTTGTGTTGAACTCCATCATCTGTTGCATCCCAGGCCTTGGGTGGCACGTAGGAAGTTCCAGTGAGGGATGGAGTAAACTTGGTTTGGCTTTATATCATCTTGACCCAGTCTCAAATAGGAGGTAGAAATCATCGTTCAGCGACAGTCCTCATGAACATACTCTGACGACCTCGTGACGGACTCCCCAAAGGTATGGACATTTCGAGTTAATCCAGACTGAGGTCACCACGACAGCAAGGTATCAGGGGCTACAGAATATGAGGCTTCTTTCATCGCCGATCCATGACGATGAAGATGGCAAAGATGAAACTGTTGACTTGCATTCTGGTCAGAAACTACATGACGAGGCTGCACTGTACGCTTCCTTCCATAATATATTCCGGTGCCAGCCAGGCCCGAGAGATACATACACATGTAGTTCTGGTCTGAACATTAGAGCAACGTTCTCAAAGACGCAGTCAGTCAGTTGATGATACTCGACTGCGCAGTGTCGGTCTTCCCACGTGAGACACAGGCTGGGCTGTCCTGACCACTCTGGGAAAGGGAACGAAAGTCGACTCTTATAAAGTCGATTTGGTTCGTAGGAGATACACTTTATCATCACATACTGTCAGTGAAGGGTTAAATGTTTACCTTTATGACACCTTCGTCTTCATCTGATCCATCCATACCACTCCCCCTGTGTCAAGGCGTGGGAAATTTCAGATGTACTCACATAATGAAATGTATTTTTCAGCGAGGGGGGGGGGGGGGGGGGGGGGGGGAGGGGGGGGTTGCTGGAAAGGATAATGGTGTTACCTTTCCTCCCTCAATTGTTATGTTTAGCTTTGTCGCTTTTTGTTTCTTCTTTCTTGTTTTTTTTTTTTGTTTCGCCCATACTATCAACGTATATTTAAATTTCTCTCTCTCTCTCTCTCTCTCTCTCTCTCTCTCTCTCTCTCTCTCTCTCTCTCTCTCTCTCTCTCTCTCTCTCTCTCTCTCTCTCTCTCTCTCTCTCTCTCTCTCTCTCTCTCTCTCTCTCTCTCTCTCTCTCTCTCTCCGCCCTAAACAACAACATTATCATCTATTCCTCACTGAGTTGAAAACAAGTCTTGCTTAATAACAATACTATTGAATATGACTAAATGCTTGTGTACTTGAACATGGCTGCCTCGTGAATCATGTCCATTCTTCCTCAGGCTATGTTGATGATACAATTTTGTTTTTTTAAGTGGAGCGACTGCTGGCAGAAACTGGAACAAGAGCAAAGACAGACGTACTGCGCCACCGAAAGATTAAACATATTACAGAACACAAATATAACGTGTTTCGATCTCTATG
>JADBJO010003223.1:223110-258724 GCA_016801955.1 Conus betulinus
TTTATTGTCATTACCATTACGGTCTAATGACAAGGGGGGTAACAATAGGCTCAGAAAGGAAATATTGCTGACATATGAAATCAATATAAAAAATGCAAAAATATCTCAACAAAACTTCAATCAGTTATAATATTATAATCATTTAATCACATAAATACATATCCGAAGCACTCACCCACCAGCCTACCCAGTTTCACACACACACACACACACACACACACACACACACACACACACACACATACACACACACACATACTCACACACGCGCGCGCGCGCGCGCACACACACACACACATACACACCGACGCAGACACACACACACACACACACACACACACACACACACACACACACACACACACACACGCCCAACCACATGCATACACACATATACACACGCGGATAAACACACACACACACACGCAATCAAAAATATATGAAATTCGACCATCCACTTTATCATATGATATATGAACATTCACTTTTGTCTTCATCATATTAATGGGTTATGCATCATAGTGGGTTAATCTTTTCTTTTCTCAATTTCTGAGCCTCTGCTATAAATTTTGCAACTGATTTAATAATCATTTCGTCATTTGAAAGTAAAATAGATGTAACATTATGAGTCTGAGCTAAATCCGTATGAAAAAAATCACATTTGTTCCGTAATGTTACATATCCTGTACAATGGAACAAGAAATGTTTTTCATCCTCAACATCATAACCACACATAGGGCAAGAAGATTCTGAGGAAGCCCCAGGCAGATACCATCTTTTCTTTGTATTAAATCCGAGAGTTCTGAATCGAAATCGAGCAAAATTGATCCTATGCCATTTGTCTGTTATAATATATAGATAATTTTCAGCTTGAAAGACATTTTTAAATGAAGAAAACCAACTGTATTTTTCATTGCTCTCAATAGCCGAATGCCAGTTTTTGTTTGTACGAACATATCAGTCTATCTTTAAACTCTGAAATAAATTGTCTATCATTTCCAACTCCCTGTAACATCCATACAATACCAAACCATTTACAGATAATACTTTTTTAACTTGATAGGCCCAATTCTCTTTACCAGTCTCGAGTTGAATTACCATCATGTCGTATGCTTGTTTGCTTAATCGAGACTGAGGCAATTTTTACAATTTTTAGCCAGTATTTTATGCACTTGACAAAAGATCTTATGTACAGAGGATATCGGCCGATTTCTCCGTAGAGCATGGTATTAGAAGCATGTAAAGGTAAATGGAGAAAACGTTTTATAGCGTATGTATGCACTGTTTCCATTTTCTGATTAGAGTACAAACCCCATATTTCAGCAGCATAAGTAAGAATAGGTTCTATTTGGGCATCAAATAATTTCCAAAATAGATTACATCAATAGTATTAAGCTTTTTTTAATGACTTCAAAATTTCAATTACACCCTTTCTACCCTTTCTGCTTCCCTCTTCCCAAGCAAAATTCAAACTTAATCTTGTTGAAAATATCATTCCTAGGTATTTATAAGAATTGACAACTTTTATTTCTTCATTTCCATAGAACCATTTTTCATGCGTTGAAAGGTGCTCACCATTTCTCTAAATACAATAATATTAGTTTTATCTAAACTAACAGTTAATCCTAAATGATCTGTTTCTTCTTTCAGTGACTTTAATTGGTTTTGGAGACCTATAACTGTTTGAGACATTAGATAACATCGTCAGCAAATAGAAGCAAAAATATCTCAACAGCTCCTGAGATTAACTGAATGCCGTGCTTTCCCTTTTTTGATATTTCAATTGCTAACTCATTAATGAAAAAGGAAAACAATTGTGGGCTCAAAAGGCATCCCTTGTTTTACACCCTTTGGACAGTCAAAAATTAGAATATTCACTCTTTTGCACGCACACATGCCAACACAGAATTATACATGCCACGAATAGCCGAATAAAGTTTTCCATTCACTCCACTTTTACGCAACACGTTCCAAAGTGTATTTCGATTCACAGAGTCGAAAGCCTTCCTGAAGTCGACAAAGGCTACATAGAGTTTAGAATTGCTCAATAAATATTTCTGTACAAGTGAATATAGTGTATATATATGGTCAATAGTACTATAATTTGCTCTGAAACCTGCTTGTTCTTCTAATATTTTTTCTTCATTTTCAGCCCATTTTGATAATCTTTTGTTCAAGATATGAGTATACACTTTACTAATGGTACTAGTGAGTGCTATACCACGATAATTATCTGGATTACTGGAATCACCTTTTTTATAAATTGGAATGATAATAGATTTAGCCCATTCTAAAGGGAAATTGCCGTGTTCAAAAAGCTCATTAAATAAGCGAACAAGGTAGTCAACTACGATAGAATTTGCTTCTTTTAACATTTCTCCAACAATTCTGTCGGGTCCAGCACTTTTCCCTGTCCTTAAATGTCTAATACCATCCATTACTTCTTCTCTAGAAATGGTGTTATTGAACAATGGCACAGATTCATCCTCATCATCCAGTGAAACGTCTTCTTCCAGAGGAACAGTATTATCTGAATCATTGAAAACATGAAAAAAGTGATCATACCATTGTTGGATGGAGATTTCATTATAAATTAAGCTTTTCTTATTAACAGATCTTATTACTGACCAAAATGTTTTAGAATCGTTTGTGGATTCTCTTAATTTCTTTAGTCTATTTTCCTCAAATTCTAATTGTTTTTAGTTTCTCTCAGTTTGATGTATTCTTTTCGTGACACTGCATATTCTACTCTTTTTTCTTTTTTATCTCTAGCTGTTTTACATCGCTGAAATCTTTTTAGCAGCCTTTTTACTTTCTGCTTTCTTTCTCTCACATTCAGCATCAAACCAGTCATTACTTTTTTATTCGACCTTGACCTACCGTGCGGACCATACATGCAGCAGCTCCATATAAAGCATTAACAAAAAGGTTTGCCAAAACTATCATTTACATCAATCAATATCCATTTGTAGGAGGGCTGACTGTAAACAACTTGGAACTCATCACTATCAAGTTCGTCTTTATATTTATGGACATTTTCATTCGACCAAACAATTTTTTCTTCACCTGATTGTTTAACCTGGTTACTTTCCAGATTCCGGTGAACATTATTCCATACAACTTCGATTGGCAAGTGCCACGAATGAACACAGTCACCAACATATAAATCAAATTTCGGTAATAAATCAACATGAATCAAAAAGTAATCAACCACCACACTGCATCCATTAGGGGATACAAAAGTGTAATTACCCTCTTTATCTCCATCACAAAACCCATTTGAAATATTCATATCAAACAGAAAACAAAAATCCAGTAACGTTTTCCCAAAGCTATTTACAACCATATCTTTTGAATTACGTAAAAAAAATGTCATCCATTTCATACAAATCAAAATCACAAATAGTCATATCTTCATGCTCAGATTGCATCTGACCTGTTCGTGCGTTCATATCACCAGTTACAATAAAGTATACGTCATCTTTATCAAACTTTTCCAACAAAGCCTCTTCTAATAAAAGTACGCCATCTTTGATAACCTTATCATTATACAGAGGGCCTCCCTCTGGAACAATATAACAACCAACAAAAATGACATCTTTATTCACACCAAAACAGTTTTATCTATTCTTATAACAATTGTATTGTCACAATTTATCTGAATCTCTTTTACATATTTTTCCAAACATTTTCTTACTAAAAGGAGTATACCTCCTGAATTTCTTCCATGAAATGAAAACTTTCTAGCTGAAACATGAAATTTCACATAATCATTGAAGGTGCATTTGTAGTCAAAAGACGAATCTAAAAAAGTTTCTGTAAGGCAAACAAAATCAAATTTGTTGACATAATTTACAAGGAAACAAAACATCACGCAGTTTTGGAAACAAATTTTCAACATTATAACTTAAGAAAGTCCATTGTTGTGGATGGTCTAGCCTGTCCTATTTTTGCTTTTTACAGAGTTTGAACGCAAGGTTCTAGTACCATCCTTACCCCCTTTCCCCACATAGAGACTTGCTGGACTGGTTGGACAGGTACGCTCGCATGCCACTCTGTCTGTTGGACGCAACTCCGCCACGCGCTGTGTGTGTTTCGTCGTTACCGTGACGTCGATCCGTGGAGACACGGGGGAATCCCCGCGACTGGCCGCTGATCCAGTTCGCTGACCTCCACCTCTGTCACGAGCAACTCAGCAACCCCCATCCTTACCACCATTACTACTCTCTGTTGCCGATCGAGTGTAGCACGCACCCGGGGGTGGGGGAGCGGAGGAGGAGGATGTAAACCCACCACTCTCACTGCCATCCCCCCTCAATGCGTTAACGGGACGAGATGCCTGTTGATTGGCTGAAACAGATAGAAGCCCACCCTCCCCACTCTCCCCAGATTGAAATTGAGGAGTAGAAGGTGTAACTGTGTATGTGTTTTGTCTTACTATTTTCTCGGCCACCCTCTACTACTTCCGCATAAGTGCGTGGGTCAGGCAATCTTGGACCAATCACGAGTTGTCCCCTGCGGAAAAAAAATGCTTTTCCCCTTCTTCACGAGCTGTAGCCTTTATTTTCATTTGCTGGTTTGTTAGGTCATTAGCCACTCTTACTCCTTTTTGTTGTAATTTCTCTCTGACCTCTCTATTGCCGATTATACACATCTTGTCTTTCCACCTGTTCAATTTCACAATCATTGGTCGTGGTTGGTCATTTCGTCTGTATCCTGTTCTGTGCGCACGTCCGATGTCGTTGTCAGTCCATTTGTTTTTGTCCGTCAATGCTATTTAACACATCAACTACTGCACGCGCACATGCGTCAAATGATTCACTGGGGCCCTGTTGGGGAATACCAAAAAATCTTAAGTTGTCTCTTCGAGAAAAACTTTCGAGTTTTTCTGTGTCAGCCTTCAGTTTGTCCAGTTCTTGTCTCATGCTGTCAATCGTTTCAGAACATTCTAGTATTTCTTCCTTTCTTTCATCTGACACAGCAAACAGGTCATGAATGTCATAATTTATGTCTTTCACTGTGTCAGTCAGATGTTTTTGTTCAGTCTCCAGTCTGTCACAGCGTTTGTTTATTTCCTCACACTGTTGTTTCACTTGGCCCAAGTCCTGTTTTATTTCAGACATATCATTTCTGAGCACTGTGGTTTGTTCACGCAGCTGGTTTTGCATCGCTTGCATTATTGCTTCAACAAGCTTCTCTTGTTCTGTCAGTGCGTATGCGTTCTTTTCGACTTCATTCTTCGTTTGTGTTTTTTTTCTTCAGTATTGGGGCCAGGGTTGGTTTCAATGTCTCCACTAAGAAGCAGCCTACGCAGCGAGAACACGACACGCATTGCACAGAAGCAGACAGCAGCACTTGCACGTGCATGTCAAGTTGACACATGTATATGTTGACACACAACCCTTCATCTACACATTCAATTCCAGTCCCTTTTTGCCCATTGAAATAGTACATCGTACTGTTGAATGACACAGATTCTGTTATATTTTGGATGAAACTGACAATCACTCCGTACACCATAAAGATCAAACCAAAACCGACGACAACATCAATGGAAGAAATGTGTGTTTTTGCATCTGTCTCCGAACTCGCCTTCTCAAAGTCACCTGACCTGTTTTGTTTACATTTTGTTCTCACATTTCCTTTACCATAGAAAACGCCGATAACGGCCCTCCAAGTGTTCAAGTCCACCATTTTCTATTACATTTATTGTCACTTGGTACTTACGATGTATACCAACAAGTATAGGTAACAAACAGTCCAGAATTCCAGTTGAACAGAGCAAATATTCCTGCAGCACTCAACACTAACTTCCTGCCAGCCGCGATTACCCGTCGTCCCCCCCCCCCCCCCCCCCCCCCCCCCCCCCCCAGAGAGAGAGAGAGAGAGAGAGAGAGAGAGAGAGAGAGAGAGAGAGAGAGAGAGAGAGATGGGGATAAGGGGATTGTATTAATGGAAATGACTTCAATTCGCAGAGTTTCCATCAAAAGCATTTTTAGTGCTTTTTTAAATGTATATTTTGAGCGACATGATTTTATGGAGGAAGGCAAATTATTCCATGCAGTCTCTGCAGAGTACAGAAAACTTGATTTATAAAGTTTAGAAAGATTGGGGGTTAGTTTTCCGCCGAGGACATTGACGAACAAAGTACACAAGACACGATGCATTTCGACCTCTTGGGTCTTCTTCAAGTGAAAACAAAATAGGTTACATTTAACATTTAGGACAGTACAAACAAAGAACGAAATTTTGATTTATAAAGATTACATCGAGGTCTGGGAAGAGACAGTTTATGTGTATGTCTGTAACTATTGAAGACAAAGCTTTCAAAGATTATCTTCGGGGCTGATCCATTCATTACATTGTACATGCTCAAGCATTTGTTGAAATAGAGTCTGTCTTTAAATGGAAGAATATTTAAATTTTTTGTAATCACTATTTGTCAAGGTATTGGATTTCACTGAATTAATTTAATGGCCATTTTATGCAGACGACTTACTAGTTTCAGATTAGTTTTTCACTGGGATATCCCATAACGTGGATGCATAATTGATAAGAGAAAGAATGTGCGCATGAAAGAAAGAAAATCTCTCTGGAGTGAAGATTTAGAATTTTTTTATCTTTGAAAGTTGAGATATTCTCTTAGGAATACGTTTTCCAAGATCCGCAATGTGGTAAGACCAAGATAAATCGTTGTCAATGTTAACACCTAAAACTTTATGCGATGTAATCTCTTCAATCTTTTGTCCTTGGGCATGTAATGGCGCAAATGAGGATGTCATTTTCTGTCGTTTCTGGCGTGTTGTGACATACATGCATTTGTTTTCACTAGCATTGAGGGACATATGATTAATTTCTGTCCATGTAATTAGCTTGTTGATATTTTTCTGCAGGTTATTTACCAGTTCAGTAGGGTTACTACTGTGAGATGTAATAAGGTATTATCAGCAAACATTCACAAGAACATTCTATACACAATGGTAAGTCATTTATATAAATAGAAAAGATTAGGTGTCCAAACACTGACCCCTGAGGGACACCAAATTGGAGTTGATTTCAACAAGCTGTTGACGATCAGTGAGAAACTAGGTAAAGAATTTTAAGTCTGTATTCGATACTTTGTAACACATAAGCTTTTTATTAGAAGGGAGTGGTTTATAACGTCAAACGCTTTTGCAAATCGACAAAAGAATTCCAGTAAGGTCATTATTGTTAATATTCGTAAAACGTCTATCGATACGTTGTACAAGAGCAGTGTCACAAGAGTGATTTTCTCGAAAACCTGATTGATTTTCATGAATCAGATTGTAATATTTAAGATGAGAATATAGCTTTGCTTGAACATGTTTTTGGAGTGGTTTAGACAACAGGGATAATATTGAAATAGGTCTATAGTTTGAGAGATTGGTGGGATCACATTTTTTTACATAAAGGTATAACTTTTGCTTTTTTAAATCTTAAGGGAAAGTGGCTTTTATCAATACACAAATTATAAACGTAAGTGAGTGTCTCAGCAATGGTCAATGAAGCGATTTTTAGTATCTTGCCATCAATTCCATCTAAGTACCCTTGTCCCTGACTGTTTTAAGTGTGTTAAATAATCAATACTTCATGTAATGACAATGGTGGTGTGTCAAAAACACGAAGAAATGTTTTTACATCGACAGTACTTTTCTAACACAATAGATCATTGTACTTTCTTTTTTTTCATTTACAATGACATTCTTAGTTATATTTGCAAATGAAAGTTGAAGCCTTCTGGTGATATTTCTTTTATTGGATTTTGCTTTCTTGAATTATTGTTAGTCAAGAGATTGATAGCTTTCCAAATTAAGTTTGAATTTTGAGAAGACGAAACTAACCTTTGAAAATATTGTTTCTTTGCTTTTCTCTTCATGGAATTTACTTTATTCCTTTGTGTTCGAACGACACTTTATCCTTTGACTTAAGCATATAATCTCTTTTGTATATCTCGTTGTCTATCTCCTTTGTTAACCATGGGGGGTTAATGACATGTTTCACTCTTTTTCTTACAAACGGTGCGTGTTTATCATATACTGAATTGAATGTATTTATCCAAAAGTTCACAGCATCTCCAGGGTTCCTGATCTGATAAATGTAATCTAATTCAGAGTGAAAGCAAATCATTAAGGAAGGCATTTTTGTCAAAATGTGTGAAGCGTCTATAAAAAATTTCCTTATGTCCAGACTTTGGAATTTTGACACTTTTCTTTGTCCATGTTAGACAACTGAACAATGGTCACTACAGCCTGTCTGTACAGAACACATTTCCACTATGTTATCTTTCGTGTTGACGTAAATGTGATCAGTAAGAGTTTCCGTTTGTTCAGCGATTCGAGTAGGACGATCGATTATTTGTTCCAACCCATATATTGCATAAGTATGACTCATTTAGTCTAGGCACAGTTAAGTCTATGTTAAAGTCTCCAAAAAGAATAATTTCATTTGATTCAGGTATTGCGGCATCCATCATTAAATTAAACTTTTTTTTTTTTTTTTTTTTTTTTTTTTTTTTTCCCAAGGGAAATCAGACATTCTATACGTTCATCGGGGATGAACTGGACCACAATTAGTCCAACATATGATGTGTGTTTGTGTTTTTTTGTGTGCTATATGGCTATTGTTGAGTTCTACTCTTCCTGTTGCTGTGTTATTCTTAGCGCAGTACTTGCCCTTTTCCATCACTTTGCTTTCATCTCCTGTTCGTGTTTGTTGCAGTTGCTTCTTTTTTTTTTTTCATCATCATCTTCCCTCGTCGTCATCATCTTGTTCTCCTTTTGTTCTTCTTGTTTTCCTTGTTCATGTTCTATTTCTTCGTCCTTGACTTCTTCTCCTCCTCCTCTTCCTCTTTCTCCTCTTGTTTCTTGTTCTTCTTCTTTTTCTTCTTCTTCTTCTTCTTCGTTTTGTTCTTCTTCTCCTTCATCTTCGTCTTCGTCTTTCTTCTTCTTAGTCTTCTTTCCTCCTCTTTTTCTGCTTTGTCATCGTTGTCATCGTTCTCTTTTTTCAGATTCGTATATATTTTTTGCTGACAGGTCAGTGCGTTGGAGTGTGTGTGTGTGTGTGTGTGTGTGTGTGTGTGTGTGTGTGTGTGTGTGTGTTGCATTTTGTCATCATATTTCCCTTGTTTTCCCTACAATCTTTATTTTTCCCTTCTTTTAGGGGGGGGGGGGGGGGGGGGGGGGGGGGGGGGGGGGGGGGGGGGGGGGGGGGGGGGGGGGGGGGGGAGGTGAAATGCATCGCTTTCTTAAAGAATATCAACAAAGTGCCACATAAAGATTAACAAATTCCGTAAGTTCCATGAGCAACTTGTGTTTGATTCTCTCTCTCTCTCTCTCTCTCTCTCTCTCTGTTCTTCTGTCCGTCTGTCTGTCTCTCTCTCTCTCTCTCGTAAAGACTAACAAATTCCATGCGTTCAATGGACAAATTATGTTTGCATTATCTCTCTCTCTCTCTCTCTCTC
Organism: Conus betulinus; assembly: GCA_016801955.1. Classification (NCBI taxonomy): domain Eukaryota; kingdom Metazoa; phylum Mollusca; class Gastropoda; order Neogastropoda; family Conidae; genus Conus; species Conus betulinus. The sequence goes on from JADBJO010003223.1 coordinate 232,592, forward strand.
TCTCTGCCTCCCCTTTCGTCTGTCTGTCTGTCTCTCTCTCTCTTCCTATCCCCCCCCCCCCCCCCCCCCCCCCCCCTTCTCTTGCTCTCTTGTCTACAGCAGGTGTGATCTTAAATGTAGTTCTTTTTTCCCATATTAGTTCTATTTTCTGTTTCTGTTTCATTCCATATCTATATTTGCTAATGCAAAGCTTTGCCAGTGTGATAAGGTGATTTATGATTTGTTTCTGTCTCTCTGACCACATTGCGGCTTCGTGATATCCTAGGACTGCAATTTCTTCTGTGATGTTAAGTGTTTTGTTGCACCTCGCTTGAATTTCATTTGATACCTGTGTCCAGATCGGTTTTATTTTTTTCGCATCGATAGAAAAAGTGCTCAATGTAGTAGTCTTTTTTCCCCACTGTTACACAGACATCACATGTTTCACTTTGTGCTAATTTCATCTTTTTGAGCAGAATATTAGTGGGGTAAATATTATGCATTATTTTCCATTGTAACACCCGGAGACGTGTTTCTTTGGTTGCTGTAAAAATTGCTTTCCATTGCTTGCTATCTATATCAGTGTCGAATTTTCTTTTCCAAAAATTAATAGAACATGGCTGGGTTTTTGAAATCAAATATTTTCTTAGTCCTTTAGTTGTGTACATTTGAAGCGGTTTCCCGTCTAAGTAAATGTCAGCTATATCATGTTCGGCTGTGTGTTCACACGGTCAAGATTGCCTTTGATGTGTGCTGACTCAATCGCACTTTTCACTGCATTGTATTCGAATTGTCTTTGGCTTGATCGTCCTATTTTATTTTCTACTACTTGTAAACTAATGATTTCAAGGTTATCGTCTAACATATCTTTCACTTTGGTTATCCCTCCAGCTATCCAATCTTTCATATGTAGGTTTTGTTTCTTGAACTGGAAGTGCTGGTTGTTCCATATCAGTGAATTTTGATGCGCTTTTTCGTTAGGGTTCTGAAGATCTTCGGTTCGTTTGGTTTTCAACCATAATTTGAGCGTTGCGATCCAAAAACTATTGTTTTGTGGCGTGCCTGTTAGCTTGTTCTCAAAACAATATGTTTTCAGTATATCAAGTCCTTCTCCCAATTGATCATATTCTAATGTAGGGAATAATTTCCATTTCCCCTTTCTTTCTTTTGCAGTCAGTTTTACCATCCAGCTTAAATGTAGAGCTTCTTGGAGCGTTTTCATGTCTATCATTTTTAAACCTCCTTTATCGTAGTCTTGGTTGAGAATTTTACGTACGTTTGATCTTTTCGAACGCTTTTTTTATTGCTTGTTTTTCTTTTTCCATATAAACGAGTATAAGATATGGTTAATATTGTGTGCAATACTCGGTCTGGGAGTCCGATGGATTGCATGACATAGATAAATTGTGGTATTAGAAGTGTTTTTTGATATCAGGATTTTGCCGAAGATGCTAAGGTTTTCCTTGCCCATATACTGATTGTTCTTTTTATACTGTCAATTTTGTCCACCCAGTTTCGTTCATTTTCTTTTGGTGGTATGTTGTTGCTAAAGTATATATTCCAAGGATTTTTACTTCTTTCTTGAGACCAAGTTAAGTTGTGAGGCTTGTCTGTAAGCATTTGTTTGTCCCTAGCCACATTGCCTCAGTTTTGTTCGTGACATTCGAAGCCCCGATATATTTGCGAAGGCTTCGAATATGTGTGAGAGTTTCATCAAGGTCAGCTTTCCCGGAGATAAAGGGTAGTGTCGTCAGCAAACTGTTGTATTTTAATGGTTGTCGTCTCATCTTTATGTTTGATTTGAATTCCTTTGATGCTACTGTTTCGGATTTTGATGGCCAGTAGTTTCCACAGTTAATACGAATAGTAAAGGGGATAATGGACAACCCTGTCTGATGCCTCGTTCAACTGAGAAGGGTGCGGAAATCCCATTAAAATGGTTAATGCAGCTTTCGGATTGTGATGTGATTGTTTGAACCCAGTGATTAAATTCAGGTCCGAAGTTGAAGTGCTTTAGACTGTCGAGAATAAGCTTCTTTGAAATTGTATCAAAAGCTTTTGAAAAGTCTACTGCTAAAAGTAGCCCTGGTAATTTTTTAACAGTTAGATAATTGATTATGTCATCTGTAGTTCTAAGTATAGTTGCTATGTTTCTGCCCTTAATAAATCCGCATTGGTCTTCCTCAATAAGGTCAGAAATGACGCGGTTTAGTCTACTGGCTAATATTTTGGCAAGGATTTTGTAATCGGTGTTGAGTAAAGTTATTGGTCGCCAGTTTGTTAAATGTTCACGTTGGAGGTTTTTACCTTTGTGCAGAAGTGTGATAATGCCTCGTCGTTGTGTTTGAGAAATGTGGCCTACACTGTAGGAGTATTCAAATGATTGTAGCAAACTTGTCTTTATTTTTGTCCAAAATACTTTGTAGAATTCTGTTGTTAGCCCATCATATCCTGGTGCAGAACCATTTTTCATCTCTTTCAGGGCTTCAGCTGCTTCTGTCTCACTAATGCTTCCTTCGCATAGTTGTTTGTTGTCCTCAGTTAGTATTGGATGTTGCGTTTGCTGTCCTAAGTAGTTGTGTATGTACGATTCATCCTCATTGTTTAGATCGTTATCACGTTTATAAAGTGATTTATAAAATCGTACCTGCTCTTCCAGAATACTATTTTGTTCCACCAATTTTATCCCATCATTTGTAATTATTGATGTGATTGTATTATTACTTACTGCTCTGTTCTTTTCCAAGGCAAAGAAATACTTAGTATTTTTTTCTCCATTCTCAATAAATTTTGCGCGTGATCGTATCTGTGCACCGTGTGCGTGTGCTAAGGTTGTGATTTCTAGTTCTGCTTTGATCTTATTTTTTTCCGCTTCTAATTGTTGGTTATTTGGATTTGTTCCTAATTGTTTTTCTATTTCGTTTAGCTTTTTGGACAATATTCTTTCTTTCCTGTGCCTGTTTAGAGCTTTGTGTTGACTGTATTGTATTGTATGCTCTCTGATTTTCATTTTAATAAGCTCCCATTTTTCGTGGGGAGACAGGTTTGAGAGGGGTCGCCTCTGTTTGTTCTAAAGTGTTGTTCATTTCGTTTACATATATGTCATCCCTGAGTAGGCTGTTGTTAAATTTCCAGTATGAAGGACCTCTTGTGAAGTTGTGGAATTTTAATGTGGTTTCTACTGCTCTGTGGTCTGTAAGTGGTACTGACAGAATGTCTGAACTTTCGATATTGGCTACAAGTGATGAAGTAGCAAATATGTAGTCTATTCGTCTTGCAATGAACGGGTTGTTTCTATGCCAGGTGTATTTCTTTTGTTTCCTCATGTTGTAATCTCCAAATATCATGAAAATCTGTACGTATTAGAAGTTGATTAAAAGCCTCTACTTCCTTCATCTTATGTTTTTTCTCCAGATATTATATCACTTGTATTATTCATAACCGAATTAAAATCGCCCATCATCAACGTGTCGGTTTTGTCTGGTCCTACTTCATCAATAATTCTCCTTAGTCGAACAAAGAATTGAATTTTTTCTAGGTAATTTGTTGGTGCATATACGTTGATAAATAGTAGTTTCCTGGCATCCTTTTTTATTTGAATAACTATAACTCTGTCGTCTTCGTGTATAAGTTCTGCCTCATGCATGAGTTTCTTACTAACAAGAATTATTTGACCTAAGCTATGGTCTGTGCCTTTGGCAAAAAAAAATAACTTCCTCCCCACTGCAGTTCCCACTGATCTGCTTCCTCTTTAGTTGTAATATGTGTTTCTTGTAATCCGATTACGTCATAGTTTCCTTTTCTTGCAAAGTTAAATATGCTGTGCCTTTTCTTCTTATTTTTCAGTCCTCTGGTGTTTATGGTTATAGCCCGTATTTGGTCCATTTCTGTTCATGGGATGTTGATATCGTGGTCATTCTCGTTGTCCGTGTGCGTAGCCAGGTCGTCAGCGGTGTATTCACTGTGAGACGCAGCGTTAGGTTGGCGCGCCTTTCCTTCTGTGTACGCCATCACTTAGGTTTGAGCCGCCGTTTGTCTTCCTCACTGTTTGTTGTTTCTCGCCCTCAGTTCGTGGGGCCTTCCTTCCATTTCTGTCCGGCGGAGTTCGTCTGCTATCGATGGTGAGCGCCTCCGCTTGGGTGTGGGGAGCGACTGCGTCTGAAAGGTAGCTTAGCTTGATGTAGGCCTAGCGTTGGCATGGTGCTACGCTCTTCATTGTCGCTCTCTTCAGGCGTGTTGCTAGCAGACGACTCACGCGTGTGTTCAGTGGCTGGAGGAGTCATCTGACAAATGGGGTCACCAGCCTTGTGCCCCTCTTTGTAGCACTGTTTACATTTTATATTGTCTGTGCACAAGGATGCATGGTGTCCATTCGCAAGGCACCTCGCGCACACTGGCACCTTCTGTTCTCTATGGAACAGTGCGGCAGTAAAGGTGCCAATTTTTTCGTTTTTGGGCAGTGGGGTGGCCGGCACGTCGATGTACATAAATCGCCGGCCTGTCTTCCAACGGGTCAGTTTCCCGTGGGCGTCTCTGTCCCTTTCTTCAATAAGCCGCGAACGGCATTTGATATTTAGTTTTTTTTTCCAAGTCTCCCACAATATCATTATTGGACACAGATAGGGGGATGTTGCTGATTATCAGCTTGGGTCGCTGGAATTTCTTTATCTGCGCCAGTGTTGTCTCTAATTATGAACGGATTTTTGTCCTTAGGTTGTACCAACAACCCACGCAGTTGTAGTCCATTTATCAATAGCTTGGCTCTGGCTTCAATGGTGATGGGGTACAGCCTCCACAAACCTCCGATTCGCTGAGCCCCTTCAATTGTCTCAAAGCCAGAACACTTTTCTGCTGCTGCACAGCACAGATTTCACTCACCGAATACTCTTTGTCGTTCACTGCTGGCAAATGTTTGTTGAGCAGAAACACCGGCGTTACGTGGACTGGATCCGGCGCCGCCATGACTGGTGTCCGGCGGTGCGGGGGAACACAATCACATCGGCGCCTTTACTAGTTCTTCCACAGAATACTTACTTGTAATATTGCACACGTATAGACTCTGCTGCACTGTAATTTGGTGTAGGTTATTTTCAACCAGCGATGATAACTTTTTCTCTTTGATTATACACGATAAATGCAGACCAAACACACACTGTCTACTCGACGTCGAGCAGAACCGGAAGTCCCATTAAATTAAACCTATCGAACCAATCGGTGGTTTCTGCTAGGTTTCTGTATAGGAATCCTACCGTTACTGGCTTACAGCGCTTAAGATTTAATTATATCCAGACGGATTCTAGGTTGTATTTTTCAAGATACTCTTTTCTTTTGAAGGTTAATGATTTAGCAAGGTACAGAAGTAAACCTGTTGTCTTAGGTGCTTTTAGGTCTAATCGGATTGCATCATAATTCGGCATGCACATATCAGAATCTGGAATCATATCGGTTAACCAAGACTCTGCTATACAAAACACATGAAAACTATTACCATTGTTGTGAAGTATTGCAGCGATTTCATCTGTCTAATATCTGGTACTGTTTACATTTAAATGTCTGTCTGTTTGTCTCTCTGTCTCTGTCTGTCTGTCTGTCTGTCTGTCTGTCTGTCTGTCTCTCTCTCTCTCTTACGAACAGTGAGCGCATTCATCAACAATCGGTAGAACCTTTATAAAACTGTATGGTCTGCGTAACCTGACATTACAAAATTGAGTATGGCTTTACTCTGAAATGTTTTAACTGAAACTGGATTTTTTGAACGGAGGTTTTGTTTTGTTTTGTTTTGTTGTCGCATATAAGTTATACGTATAACATATAATTTCATGATGATTTTTCTTCCTTTGTAATTGAATGTTTTAGATAGATGATTTCACTGGGCTGTTTATAACGTTTATCGTTTATCTATTTATTCTAATTTCAGACAAGGTCTTTACATTGATAGAATTTACACCAGTGATGTAGCTGCGGCAGGCTTTCCAGCCGATCTTTTAATATTGATATGTGTCTTGTTCTCTCCCTCCATCCCCCCTCCCCCACCCCCTCCCCTCTCTCTCTCAATAGTAACGACAGAGTTGGCACGTTCGAGCATTTCACAACCTTGTCCGGACCTGCGCTTTTGCCACATTTCATATGATTTATGCTGTTTAATACTTCATTTCTTGTTATCACACTATTAAATAATGATTCTTCTGTATATAGATCTTTACTGTCTACTTCTATATTTGAGTCTTCGAAGTCGTTGTTAAAGCTATTGAATACTTAAAAAAGTGATCATACCACTGTTGTGAGGTAATTTTGTTGTAGAAGGCTGTTTTTTTTTTTTTTTTTAACTAATCGATCTAATTGCTGACCAGAATAATCTGGAGCCAAGAATTGAATTGCTTAGCTTGTCTAATCGTTCCTCATCGAATATTCTTTTCTTCTCTCTTGTCATTGTTGTGTGCTATTTTCTTTCCTTAAGTTAACATAAAGTATTTTACGTTCTTTTCTCAATTGACTTAATTTAGCTCTTTCATATTGCTTCAAACACCTTTGACAATTCTTTTCTTTTTTCCACACTCGCTGTCAAACCAATCCTTCACTTTTTTCTTCTTTTTCACCATAGACCTCACCATACAACTAGCAGCACTACATAAAGCATTCATTAAAAAAAAAAAAAAAAAAAAACCCACTAAGCATGAGCTTACATCAATGTTAAGGAATTTTATGGCTATTTCGGTACACTCTTTAAACTCCTCTGAGTTTAGTTTCTCCCTATAGGTTTCTGCACATTCTTCAGACCATATAATGCGCTTCTCTTCACAAAACACCGGACTTTCTTCTTTCGTATCAATGCTACCAATTTTCCATTTCATTTCCAATAGCAGATGCCCAAGAGAACAAACAATTCCCAACTTTCATACTGCAATGTTTGAGCAGGTCTTGTGATACAATAAAATAATCAATAACACTGCTACCGCTAGGCGACACAAAGGTGAATACCCCTTTTGAAGTGTCCCCATACGTTCCATTCACAATTTTAAGATCAAACATGAAACATAAATCCAAGAGGGATTTGCCAAACTTGTCAATAAATAAATCCTTAAAACGTCGCACCAAAGTATTTTTTTATATTTGCGTTCATATTTTTATACTAATGTTAAAGTCACACTCATCATCATCATTAACATCATTATCAATAACATCAACAACATCATCAACATCATCATCCTCGTTATCGGTAGCAGCAACAGCTGCATCATCATCATCATCATCATCATCATCATCATCATCATCAACACCGATAACAACATCATCATCATCATTCCCAACACTAGGAAAGAAATAAGACACGTTCAGCTTTGGGCTGTTGGCGGCCTGTGCAGGCATTCAAATCACCAAATAAGAGGATATTGTAATCATTACTCTCAGTTATTTTCAGCAAAGTGTCTTCCTGCAACAAAATTCCATCTTTAATAAGAGTGATTGTATGTCGACCCTCCCTCAGGCACCACACATAAGCATCTATCAATACATCTTTGTTTACATTAAATACCTTTTTGTTTACTTTTAAAACTACCATGTTGTCACAATTTACACTGATCTGGGTCACATATTCTTTCATAGATTTTTCTTATCATTAAAAAAACGCCTCCCGAATTACGACCTTGTTTCGACAAATTTCTTAGTGGTTGCATGCAATTTAAGGCGAAGGGTCACGCGCCACGCTGTTTTTGTCAGAGGACTGGTCGCAACTTCCTCTGATGTACCGTTGGAGGAATAACCCCCCCCCCCCCTCCCCCCGTGTCACCGGCACACACCGCACGCTGACCCCCTTCTGTTCCCACCGCAACCACTGCTTCTGCTGCACCTGATTGGCTGGTGACTGGTCTGACGTCACGATGACGACGAGGAGAATCCCCGGCATCACTGCCATCGGTCACGCGCCGGCAGCTTGTTAACTTTCCGTCCGTACTAGTCGTGTCCATGTCACCTCGTGCAGCCTCCGTTGCTGGTACTTCTGCGTATGTTCGCGGATCGGGTCTGCGTGGTCCGACAGTCTCACAAAACTGGCGGCCTTTCCCTCTCGTTTTGCCTTTGCCACTGTCTCTGCCTGTCTCCTCGTGAGATCGTTTGCCAGCCTGACACCTTTCTTCTCCAGTTCATGGCGTATTTCTCGATCGCGAATTAATTTCATTTTGTCTTTCCAATGTCGAAATTTCACTATCATTGGATTGGGATCGCCTGTCTTCGACTAACCAACCCTATGTGCATCAACAATGTCTTCATCTGTCCATGTTTTGTATCCACCGACACTGTTTAAGACGTCAACAATACAACGGGCACACGTGTCGTTTCGTTTTGGGGGGGGGGGGGGGGGGGGGGGGTATTCCAAATAAGCTCAGGTTGTCTCTTCTCTCCAAAAACCTTCCTGTCTGTTGAACTCTTCTGTCATTTTCATTAACTGCTCCTCTAAACTGGTTACTGTTGGTGACAAGCACTGTGTCTCCTCCCTACCCTCGGCCATCCTGTTATACAGTTGATCCAGATCAACAGACATGCTTTCCACGGCAACTGACAGTCTGTTTTGCTCCGCTTCCACTTGGCCACAGCGATCGTTGAGTTCTTTGCATTTCTCTGATACTGCTTCTACTTCTGACTTAATATCGAACAGCTCGCTCCGTATAATAGAATGCTGTTTCTCTCTGCTGTTCTCTGTTCTGTTTCAATTCTTCTTTTTTTTCTCTCTAAGCGCTAACAGCCGCAGTTTCAGGACAAATGGCACTACTATCTCTAGTCAGTGTGCGACCTGTGTTGCCGTTGTCTGTGTTCTGTTTGTCACCGTTTTTTCCGGGAATTGGGGCCTGGGTTCTCCTCAATATCACCACTCAGTAACAGTTTGTTCAGCAAAAAACCAACGTTGACAACACAACACGACACAAGGACATCGGGCACATGTAGGTCACAATGACCTGATCTCTCAGCTTGATTCGAGTCGAATATGTCAGAAATATCCACCATTGTACCTCACGGTACGTCTTGCAAAAAGCTGACATAATCTGATTCAGAGGGTGTATCGCGACCAACACTGACCAAAACACAGCACAGCAGCGACAACACTCCATGTTGACAGAGTCACGCACACTTCATCGCTTTCTGCGCCCTGAACACGAATGTTGGCACAGTTTGACACTTGACACTCTGTAACAAAAAGTGCCGATTTTGGCCCGCCACAACGACAAATCAAATATTTTTTGCACTGAATAGCTCACTGGTATACTGCACTGCAGTATAGTTATAGTAACTTGGTTTAACTCGGTGTTCGAAAGGGAATCTTTCCCGAGGCATGGTCGAAATCGATAACAATCCCTCTTCACAAAAAAGGAGATAATAACAATCCAGATAATTTTCGAGGGCGTTGCACTGATAAGCAAAATTTATTACATATTCTTAATAAAAGATTAACTGCATGGGCAGAAAGAAAGCAGAAAATTTATAGAACAAGCTGGATTTCGATCTGGATACGGCACAATAGATCGCATATTTACATTGTATGCCTTAGTCCAGAAATATCTGTTAAAAAAGACAAAATTGTATGTTGCCTTTGTTAATTTCCAGAAAGCTTTTGATTCTGTGAATAGAAATGTCTTGTGGAATGTTTTAAGTCGTAAAAAAGGCATTTATTCTGATTATTTCAATTGTCCACGTGGTATAAAACAAGGATGTCTGCTCAGTCCTCAGTTGTGTGTGTGTGTGTGTGTGTGTGTGTGTGTGTGTGTGTGTGTGTGTGTGTTTTATTAACGAGCTTGGAGTAGATATCTCAGTGAATGGAAAACGTGCGATTCAAATGTTACCAGGGGCTACTGAGCTATTTCTAATGTTGTTTGCTGATGATGTTGTTCTCCTTGCAGATACACCTGTTGGTTTGCAAAATTAGCTGGACGCTTTGAAAAAGGTATCTGACAGACTGCAATTGACAGTAAAAGTAAGTAAAACTATCATCATAGTTTTTAGAAATGGTGGGCATTTAGCGCAACATGAAAGATGGTTCTACGGCAGATCAGAAGTTAAAGTGACTAATAGTTATAAGTATCTAGGGATGTTTTTTCACTACGAAAAAGGCTTAAATAGATGCTGGTTAGAATGTATAGGAAAGGAAAGAGAGGAGTCATTGAGGTTTTAGGAACAATGAGAAGACTGAATTCAGATGACTGGGCTTTGTTTTGGAAATTATTCGACACCCAGATACAACCAGCTCTGACATACGCATCAGATGTGTGGGGCCTATCGGTCAACGATCACATGGAAAAAAAATCCACTTATGCAGTAAAACGTATTATGCGTATACCGTTACATGCATCAAATAAAATGGTTTATGGTGAAAGTGGTCGATATCCTCTGTTTATACAAACTTATGTCAAATCAATTAAATACTGGTTAAGATTAGTTCATTTACCTACGACCAGACTCTGCAGTCAAGCGCGTATGAAATGCTTTTGCTACAACACGACATAGGAAAATTTAACTGGGGTGTCTCGTGTAAAGAAAATACTCACAGAAAATAGTTTTGGTGTCGTTTGGGGTTTGTCAGGGAGTAGGCAATACTGCACAGGTTTTATCCGAATTTAGGGATCGTTTGATTTGTTCTTTTTCAGACAAAACTGGCATTCCAACATCGATGAAAACGACAAATATGAATGGTTTCTCTCGTTTAAAAGTAATTTGGAAACCGAAAACTATTTCATGATTGTTTCAAATAAATGGCACAAATATATAACTTAACAAAATTTCGAACTAAAACACTGGGTATCAATGCAAACAATAAAATTGGTCTGAAGCATCGGGCAATAAAGCATGCCCCATGCGGGTAGAAGACAAAAACAGTGAAGACGAAGTACATTTTGCTTTTGATTGTTCTGCTTACGCTGACATTTGAAGGTGATGCAAAATTTTCAGGGAGCCCGCTGCACAGAGAAAAGATCTCATAGCAATTCTGTCCAGCAAGAATGAACAAAATACTTTATCATTTGCAAGATTTGTAGCAGGAGCTAGTGATTTTAGAAGAAAGAATATCACGAACAAATCGTCGAGCTAAACTGTGTGATGATGAATGTATTCACAATCAGCGCTTACTATGTATTTTTCATGGCTTGATGGTCGAAAACAATGTATTACTCAGGTGTGCGGGCAGGGTGAGTGAGTGAGTTTGTGTGCGTATGGGTGTCTGTGTGTGTGTGTGTGTGTGTGTGTGTGTGGTGGTGTGTGTGTGTGTGTGTGTGTGTGTGTGTGTGTGTGTGTGCTCCCGCCTCTGTGTGTGTGTGTGTGTGTGTGCGTGTGTGTGTGTGTGTGTGTGTGTGTGTGTGTGTGTGTGTACGCGCGTGTGTGGGTACGTGTGCGCGCGTGCGCGTGCGTGCCCACGTACGTTGCACATTGTGTGTGAGAGTGTGTTTGTATCCGTGTAGGTGTGTGTCGACGTCTATAGATTTGAAGTTCTAGTTAAATTGTTTGAATTCTATGTTTTTCAATTGCAGATACTTGGCGCAATCTGTTAATGTAGTAATTGTAACCCCCTTGCCAATAGGGCTTGTTTGCTATTGGCAATACAAATGGTCAGAACTCTCTGAATAGCAAGATACGTTTTTCTCTCTCCTAGAAATTAAAAAGAATGATCAAGAACGTTCTTGAGCAAGGTCGTCATTTGAGTCTGCTGTTAGGTGTTTGTGTCAAACGTTATGCGGATCAAAAACAAGATAGTTGTTATCTTTCAGAGGTAGCACCATAACGGACCGGGGACTGAAAATGAGCTCCTCTCTCTCGCTGTTTGATTTGGCCATTCTGATTCATTTTCGTAATCTTTTTTCTCTTAATTTCTGCATCAATCATGCATTCATCAACTCCATGTTCTTTTCAGCTGTCTGTCTGTCTGAATGTCTGCCTGTCTGTCTGTCTGTCTGTCTGTCTGTCTCTGTTTTATGATCTGGTTGAGACGGAAAACGCTCTGTCTCAGGTACTGAAAAAGAGAAAGAAGGCTCATTTAAGAATGGTCACAGAAAATTAACATTGACTCTAGGTCTGAAATTTCGGAATACTGAAGCCGAGGAAGATGCTTGGACTCACAAGGATTGTCTAATACTTGATTTTTCTGATGATGATGCCATTCAAGAAATGGACAAAGATCTTGATCACACAGAGCAAACGCTCAACATGCTAAGTCTACCACTGGTATCAGTTGAAGATTTGAGAACATCTTGCAGACGACAAATACATTAGACCAGAGAATTACCCCCAGCTACAGGTTCCAACAGTTAACGTTGAACGACGGAAGCATCACTTCCCCGATGACCTCAAACGTTCTGATCTAGTGGGCCAGACCACCCGTGAAAGCAGCAGCTGCTTCAGCTCAAAGCACACCACTGGTCATCCATACGTTCACAAATAGTTGTCTGACAGACGAACGGATCAAAGATCTTGTTACTTTGTAGACTGTACTTTGGATCTTCTGAGTTACGTATGCATCACATGAAATTTCCTTGCGTCGCATGTATGATTTAGATCTCGCCAATCCAAACATCCTGTCGGGCTGTGTAAAAACAGTGTCCCAATCACCGGTCAGCTCTTTGAGGACGGTGTGTCTGGAGCCATTAAGGAAGCAGATGAGCCGCACTGATTTAACAGGGTCCAGACCCCAGCTACTACAAGCCAAAGTGTGGTCATAGACGCAAGAACAAAGGTGCATACAACAAAGAACGACAGTCTCTCTACGCAACAGATACCGTGTCAAAACGGAGAACACAGTTTATAGCCCACCAGAGAAAGATACAGTGTAGCACTGAAACTTTTTGAAGTCTTTGACAGGCACATGATATTACTTTCTCCTAAGTTGGCACTGCAGTGGTGGATTGATGATATTGAGACAACTCATGACATCACTCAGCAAAATGACCTTTACGTCGGATGCAGTTTACATAGATGGGTTTGCACACTGGATGTGCCACTCATTCAGAAGGTGAATAATAATCCGAACAAATATCTGTCTTGAACTTAAAACAGCATACATTGCTTTGAAGTGCGTTGACTAAACAATAAGAGGAAAACATGAGGAACTAGACTACAGCTCCCAGTCGCTTGTGATAAATAAACATCAGGGCAGAGCTGTTTGGAGTGTGCCTTCAGTTTGTGACAAGTGAAATGAGAAGTGTACACCAGTGAATTAGTTTCCTGAGAAATGTTGCTCTCAGTTTTGTTTTCCTTGACCAGAAAGTTGTATTATATTTCATCTTGTTCCAGATCTGCGACATTAGTTAATTTCAAATACATCTACATTCGATGTTATATTTGAAGTTGCGCGTGTTACATTACTATATCATCTGAAGCATACAGGTTATTTTTTCTCATTATTACCACCTACTGTATTCAATTTTGGCAACATTGTCAAGTTTACTATGTGTTCGTGTAGGTTTTGCTCAGATATGTGGTTGTTGAACAGTGTAGCATCGTTTTCTTCGTTGTTTTAAGGAGTCTCATTTTAATAATGTATAAATAATAAACTCGATAGTCTCATTCAGTTATGTTTATTTATATTTCTACATCCGTTTGTAGAAATATCCCATTAAATGCTCTCGATAATTAAAATGTAACTAAGTGTTTGGTAACATTGTGCAAAAAATATCATTGAACAGGTGAACTTTATGACGAAGTTTTCCATAGGCCAAGTAGACATCTTAAAAAAAAAACAAACTTGTTTGATTAAATCTTGGATAAAAGCCGGGACAAAATGAAACCAATTGTTCTGCTCCTTGTAGCAATGGAAACAAATGTGTCTCCGTTTATGATCACAGTTATTGTCACGTATGTAACAAGGCCATATTGCTTTCAGTGCGCTCATGCCACATACATTGTTTGGAATACATATACCCCTATCCTAACACTCTTTGCTGAAGTGTTCCTGTTGCGCTTGTCCCGTCACCATTCCAAGCGAATCGTTCACAGAACTGTTGAAGATTTCTGATATACTTATCAGGAGGATTTGGGTATGTTAGTCTCAGATTGACTAGTTGCAAAGTGAAACGACTGCAGGCAGAAATCTAAACAAATGTTAAATAAATGTCAGAGAACCGCCCAGAGAAACGTGGACAAACGAGTCACAAGACAAACCACAACGCGTTTCGACCTCTCTTAGATCTTCTTCAGGTGCAACAAAAATCAGCGAACCGACCAGAGAAAACGTGGACAAACGAGTCACAAGACAAACCACAACGCGTTTCGACCTCTTAGGTCTTCTTCAGGTGCAACAAAAATGAAACAAAATAACGAAAATGCACTTAGCTTTGATCGCTTCTGTGCTAAGTGCATTTTCGTTATTTGTTTCATTTTTGTTGCACCTGAAGAAGATCTAAGAGGTCGAAACGCGTTGTGGTTGTCTTGTGACTCGTTTGTCCACGTTTCTCTGGGCGGTTCTCTGACATTTATTTAACATTTGTTTAGATTTCTGCCTGCAGTCGTTTCACTTTGCAACTAGTCAATCTGAGATTAACATACCCAAATCCTCCTGATAAGTATATCAGAAATCTTCAACAGTTCTTGTGAACGATTCGCTTGGAATGGTGACGGGACAAGCGCAACAGGAACACTTCAGCAAAGAGTGTTAGGATAGGGGTATATGTATTCCAAACAATGTATGTGGCATGAGCGCACTGAAAGCAATATGGCCTTGTTACATACGTGACAATAACTGTGATCATAAACGGAGACACATTTGTTTCCATTGCTACAAGGAGCAGAACAATTGGTTTCATTTTGTCCCGGCTTTTATCCAAGATTTAATCAAACAAGTTTGTTTTTTTTTTAAGATGTCTACTTGGCCTATGGAAAACTTCGTCATAAAGTTCACCTGTTCAATGATATTTTTTGCACAATGTTACAAAACACTTAGTTACATTTAATTATCGAGAGCATTTAATGGGATATTTCTACAAACGGATGTAGAAATATAAATAAACATACTGAATGAGACTATCGAGTTTATTTTTTTATACATTATTAAATGAGACTCCTTAAAACAACGAAGGGAAAACGATGCTACACTGTTCAACAACCACATATCTGAGCAAAACCTACACGAACACATAGTAAACTTGACAATGTTGCCAAAATTGAATACAGTAGGTGGTAATAATGAGAAAAAATAACCTGTATGCTTCAGATGATATAGTAATGTAACACGCGCAACTTCAAATATAACATCGAATGTAGATGTATTTGAAATTAACTAATGTCGCAGATCTGGAACAAGATGAAAATATAATACAACTTTCTGGTCAAGGAAAAACAAAACTGAGAGCAACATTTCTCAGGGAAACTAATTCACTGGTGTACACTTCTCATTTCACTTGTCACAAACTGAAGGCACACTCCAAACAGCTCTGCCCTGATGTTTATTTATCACAAGCGACTGGGAGCTGTAGTCTAGTTCCTCATGTTTTCCTCTTATTGTTTAGTCAACGCACTTCAAAGCAATGTATGCTGTTTTAAGTTCAAGACAGATATTTGTTCGGATTATTATTCACTTCTGAATGAGTGGCACATCCAGTGTGCAAACCCATCTATGTAAACTGCATCCGACGTAAAGGTCATTTTGCTGAGTGATGTCATGAGTTGTCTCAATATCATCAATCCACCACTGCAGTGCCAACTTAGGAGAAAGTAATATCATGTGCCTGTCAAAGACTTCAAAAAGTTTCAGTGCTACACTGTATCTTTCTCTGGTGGGCTATAAACTGTGTTCTCCGTTTTGGACACGGTATCTGTTGCGTAGAGAGACTGTCGTTCTTTGTTGTATGCACCTTTGTTCTTGCGTCTATGACCACACTTTGGCTTGTAGTAGCTGGGGTCTGGACCCTGTTAAATCAGTGCGGCTCATCTGCTTCCTTAATGGCTCCAGACACACCGTCCTCAAAGAGCTGACCGGTGATTGGGACACTGTTTTTACACAGCCCGACAGGATGTTTGGATTGGCGAGATCTAAATCATACATGCGACGCAAGGAAATTTCATGTGATGCATACGTAACTCAGAAGATCCAAAGTACAGTCTACAAAGTAACAAGATCTTTGATCCGTTCGTCTGTCAGACAACTATTTGTGAACGTATGGATGACCAGTGGTGTGCTTTGAGCTGAAGCAGCTGCTGCTTTCACGGGTGGTCTGGCTCACTAGATCAGAACGTTTGAGGTCATCGGGGAAGTGATGCTTCCGTCGTTCAACGTTAACTGTTGGAACCTGTAGCTGGGGTAATTCTCTGGTCTAATGTATTTGTCGTCTGCAAGATGTTTCTCAAATCTTCAACTGATACCAGTGGTAGACTTAGCATGTTGAGCGTTTGCTCTGTGTGATCAAAGATCTTTGTCCATTTCTTGAATGGCATCATCATCAGAAAAATCAAGTATTAGACAATCCTTGTGAGTCCAAGCATCTTCCTCGGCTTCAGTATTCCGAAATTTCAGACCTAGAGTCAATGTTAATTTTCTGTGACCATTCTTAAATGAGCCTTCTTTCTCTTTTTCAGTACCTGAGACAGAGCGTTTTCCGTCTCAACCAGATCATAAAAAGAGACAGACAGACAGACAGACAGACAGGCAGACATTCAGACAGACAGACAGCTGAAAAGAACATGGAGTTGATGAATGCATGATTGATGCAGAAATTAAGAGAAAAAAAGATTACGAAAATGAATCAGAATGGCCAAATCAAACAGCGAGAGAGAGGAGCTCATTTTCAGTCCCCGGTCCGTTATGGTGCTACCTCTGAAAGATAACAACTATCTTGTTTTGATCCGCATAACGTTTGACACAAACACCTAACAGCAGACTCAAATGACGACCTTGCTCAAGAAACGTTCTTGATCATTCTTTTAATTTCTAGGAGAGAAAAAAACGTATCTTGCTATTCAGAGAGTTCTGACCATTTGTATTGCCAATAGCAAACAAGCCCTATTGGCAAGGGGGTTACAATTACTACATTAACAGATTGCGCCAAGTATCTGCAATTGAAAAACATAGAATTCAAACAATTTAACTAGAACTTCAAATCTATAGACGTCGACACACACCTACACGGATACAAAACACACTCTCACACACAATGTGCAACGTACGTGGGCACGCACGCGCACGCGCGCACACGTACCCACACACGCGCGTACACACACACACACACACACACACACACACACACACACACACGCACACACACACACACACACACAGAGGCGGGAGCACACACACACACACACACACACACACACACACACACACACACACACACCACCGCACACACACACACACACACACACAGACACCCATACGCACACAAAACTCACTCACTCACCCTGCCCGCACACCTGAGTAATACATTGTTTTCGACCATCAAGCCATGAAAAATACATAGTAAGCGCTGATTGTGAATACATTCATCATCACACAGTTTAGCTCGACGATTTGTTCGTGATATTCTTTCTTCTAAAATCACTAGCTCCTGCTACAAATCTTGCAAATGATAAAGTATTTTGTTCATTCTTGCTGGACAGAATTGCTATGAGATCTTTTCTCTGTGCAGCTGGCTCCCTGAAAATTTTGCATCACCTTCAAATGTCAGCGTAAGCAGAACAATCAAAAGCAAAATGTACTTCGTCTTCACTGTTTTTTCTTCTACCCGCATGGGGCATGCTTTATTGCCCGATGCTTCAGACCAATTTTATTGTTTGCATTGATACCCAGTGTTTTAGTTCGAAATTTTGTTAAGTTATATTTGTGCCATTTATTTGAAACAATCATGAAATAGTTTTCGGTTTCCAAATTACTTTTAAACGAGAGAAAACCATTCATATTTGTCGTTTTCATCGATGTTGGAATGCCAGTTTTGTCTGAAAAAGAACAAATCAAACGATCCCTAAATTCGGATAAAACCTGTGCAGTATTGCCTACTCCCTGACAAACCCAAAAACGACACCAAAACTATTTTCTGTGAGTATTTTCTTTACACGAGACACCCAGTTAAATTTTCCTATGTCGTGTTGTAGCAAAAGCATTTCATACGCTTGACTGCAGAGTCTGGTCGTAGGTAAATGAACTAATCTTAACCAGTATTTAATTGATTTGACATAAGTTTGTATAAACAGAGGATATCGACCACTTTCACCATAAACCATTTTATTTGATGCATGTAACGGTATACGCATAATACGTTTTACTGCATAAGTGGATTTTTTCCATGTGATCGTTGACCGATAGGCCCCACACATCTGATGCGTATGTCAGAGCTGGTTGTATCTGGGTGTCGAATAATTTCCAAAACAAAGCCCAGTCATCTGAATTCAGTCTTCTCATTGTTCCTAAAACCTCAATGACCCCTCTCTTTCCTTTCCTATACATTCTAACCAGCATCTATTTAAGCCTTTTTCGTAGTGAAAAACATCCCTAGATACTTATAACTATTAGTCACTTTAACTTCTGATCTGCCGTAGAACCATCTTTCATGTTGCGCTAAATGCCCACCATTTCTAAAAACTATGATGATAGTTTTACTTACTTTACTGTCAATTGCAGTCTGTCAGATACCTTTTTCAAAGCGTCCAGCTAATTTTGCAAACCAACAGGTGTATCTGCAAGGAGAACAACATCATCAGCAAACAACATTAGAAATAGCTCAGTAGCCCCCTGGTAACATTTGAATCGCACGTTTTCCATTCACTGAGATATCTACTCCAAGCTCGTTAATAAAACACACACACACAACACACACCACACACACACACACACACACACACACACAACTGAGGACTGAGCAGACATCCTTGTTTTATACCACGTGGACAATTGAAATAATCAGAATAAATGCCTTTTTTACGACTTAAAACATTCCACAAGACATTTCTATTCACAGAATCAAAAGCTTTCTGGAAATTAACAAAGGCAACATACAATTTTGTCTTTTTAACAGATATTTCTGGACTAAGGCATACAATGTAAATATGCGATCTATTGTGCCGTATCCAGATCGAAATCCAGCTTGTTCTATATTTTCTGCTTTCTTTCTGCCCATGCAGTTAATCTTTTATTAAGAATATGTAATAAATTTTGCTATCAGTGCAACGCCTCGAAAATTATCTGGATTGTTATTATCTCCTTTTTTGTGAAGAGGGATTGTTATCGATTTCGACCATGCCTCGGGAAAGATTCCCTTTCGAACACCGAGTTAAACCAAGTTACTATAACTATACTGCAGTGCAGTATACCAGTGAGCTATTCAGTGCAAAAAAATATTTGATTTGTCGTTGTGGCGGGCCAAAATCGGCACTTTTTGTTACAGAGTGTCAAGTGTCAAACTGTGCCAACATTCGTGTTCAGGGCGCAGAAAGCGATGAAGTGTGCGTGACTCTGTCAACATGGAGTGTTGTCGCTGCTGTGCTGTGTTTTGGTCAGTGTTGGTCGCGATACACCCTCTGAATCAGATTATGTCAGCTTTTTGCAGACGTACCGTGAGGTACAATGGTGGATATTTCTGACATATTCGACTCGAATCAAGCTGAGAGAGATCAGGTCATTGTGACCTACATGTGCCCGATGTCCTTGTGTCGTGTTGTGTTGTCAACGTGGTTTTTTTGCTGAACAAACTGTTACTGAGTGGTGATATTGAGGAGAACCCAGGCCCCAATTCCCGGAAAAACGGTGACAAACAGAACACAGACAACGGCAACACAAGGTCGCACACTGACTAGAGATAGTAGTGCCATTTGTCCTGAAACTGCGGCTGTTAGCGCTTAGAGAGAAAAAAAAAGAAGAATTGAAACAGAACAGAGAACAGCAGAGAGAACAGCATTCTATTATACGGAGCGAGCTGTTCGATATTAAGTCAGAAGTAGAAGCAGTATCAGAGAAATGCAAAGAACTCAACGATCGCTGTGGCCAAGTGGAAGCGGAGCAAAACAGACTGTCAGTTGCCGTGGAAAGCATGTCTGTTGATCTGGATCAACTGTATAACAGGATGGCCGAGGGTAGGGAGGAGACACAGTGCTTGTCACCAACAGTAACCAGTTTAGAGGAGCAGTTAGTGAAAATGACAGAAGAGTTCAACAGACAGGAAGGTTTTTTGGAGAAGAGACAACCTGAGCTTATTTGGAATACCCCCCCCCCCCCCCCCCCCTCAAAAACGACACGTGTGCCCGTTGTATTGTTGACGTCTTAAACGGTGTCGGTGGATACAAAACATGGACAGATGAAGACATTGTTGATGCACATAGGGTTGGTTAGTCGAGGACAGGCGATCCCAATCCAATGATAGTGAAATTTCGACATTGGAAAGACAAAATGAAATTAATTCGCGATCGAGAAATACGCCATGAACTGGAGAAGAAAAGGTGTCAGGCTGGCAAACGATCTCACGAGGAGACAGGCAGAGACAGTGGCAAAGGGCAAAACGAGAGGGAAAGGCCGCCAGTTTTGTGAGACTGTCGGACCACGCAGACCCGATCCGCGAACATACGCAGAAGTACCAGCAACGGAGGCTGCACGAGGTGACATGGGACACGACTAGTACGGACGGAAAGTTAACAAGCTGCCGGCGCGTGACCGATGGCAGTGATGCCGGGGATTCTCCTCGTCGTCATCGTGACGTCAGACCAGTCACCAGCCAATCAGGTGCAGCAGAAGCAGTGGTTGCGGTGGGAACAGAAGGGGGTCAGCGTGCGGTGCGGTGTGTGCCGGTGACACACGGGGGGGGGGGGGGGGGGGGTATTCCTCCAACGGTACATCAGAGGAAGTTGCGACCAGTCCTCTGACAAAAACAGCGTGGCGCGTGACCCTTCGCCTTAAATTGCATGCAACCACTAAGAAATTGTCGAAACAAGGTCGTAATTCGGGAGGCGTTTTTTAATGATGAGAAAAATCTATGAAAGAATATGTGACCCAGATCAGTGTAAATTGTGACAACATGATAGTTTTAAAAGTAAACAAAAAGGTATTTAATGTAAACAAAGATGTATTGATAGTTGCTTGTTATGTGGTGCCTGAGGGAGGGTCGACATACAATCACTCTTATTAAAGATGGAATTTTGTTGCAGGAAGACACTTTGCTGAAAATAACTGAGAGTAATGATTACAATATCCTCTTATTTGGTGATTTGAATGCCTGCACAGGCCGCCAACAGCCCAAAGCTGAACGTGTCTTATTTCTTTCCTAGTGTTGGGAATGATGATGATGATGTTGTTATCGG
Source organism: Conus betulinus (assembly GCA_016801955.1). NCBI lineage: Eukaryota > Metazoa > Mollusca > Gastropoda > Neogastropoda > Conidae > Conus > Conus betulinus. Next base: position 253,814 of record JADBJO010003223.1, read on the forward strand.
TGTTGATGATGATGATGATGATGATGATGATGATGATGATGATGCAGCTGTTGCTGCTACCGATAACGAGGATGATGATGTTGATGATGTTGTTGATGTTATTGATAATGATGTTAATGATGATGATGAGTGTGACTTTAACATTAGTATAAAAATATGAACGCAAATATAAAAAAATACTTTGGTGCGACGTTTTAAGGATTTATTTATTGACAAGTTTGGCAAATCCCTCTTGGATTTATGTTTCATGTTTGATCTTAAAATTGTGAATGGGAACGTATGGGGACACTTCAAAAGGGGTATTCACCTTTGTGTCGCCTAGCGGTAGCAGTGTTATTGATTATTTTATTGTATCACAAGACCTGCTCAAACATTGCAGTATGAAAGTTGGGAATTGTTTGTTCTCTTGGCATCTGCTATGGAAATGAAATGGAAAATTGGTAGCATTGATACGAAAGAAGAAAGTCCGGTGTTTTGTGAAAGAGAAGCGCATTATATGGTCTGAAGAATGTGCAGAAAACCTATAGGGAGAAACTAAACTCAGAGGAGTTTAAAGAGTGTACCGAAAATAGCCATAAAATTCCTTAACATTGATGTAAGCTCATGCTTAGTGGGTTTTTTTTTTTTTTTTAATGAATGCTTTATGTAGTGCTGCTAGTTGTATGGTGAGGTCTATGGTGAAAAAGAAGAAAAAAGTGAAGGATTGGTTTGACAGCGAGTGTGGAAAAAAAAAAAAGAATTGTCAAAAGGTGTTTGAAGCAATATGAAAGAGCTAAATTAAGTCAATTGAGAAAAGAACGTAAAATACTTTATGTTAACTTAAGGAAAGAAAATAGCACACAACAATGACAAGAGAGAAGAAAAGAATATTCGATGAGGAACGATTAGACAAGCTAAGCAATTCAATTCTTGGCTCCAGATTATTCTGGTCAGCAATTAGATCGATTAGTAAAAAAAAAAAAAAAAAAACAGCCTTCTACAACAAAATTACCTCACAACAGTGGTATGATCACTTTTTTAAGTATTCAATAGCTTTAACAAACGACTTCGAAGACTCAAATATAGAAGTAGACAGTAAAGATCTATATACAGAAGAATCATTATTTTAATAGTGTGATAACAAGAAATGAAGTATTAAACAGCATAAATCATATGAAATGTGGCAAAAGCGCAGGTCCGGACAAGGTTGTGAAATGCTCGAACGTGCCAACTCTGTCGTTACTATTGAGAGAGAGAGAGGAGGGGAGGGGGTGGGGGAGGGGGGATGGAGGGAGAGAACAAGACACATATCAATATTAAAAGATCGGCTGAAAGCCTGCCGCAGCTACATCACTGGTGTAAATTCTATCAATGTAAAGACCTTGTCTGAAATTAGAATAAATAGATAAACGATAAACGTTATAAACAGCCCAGTGAAATCATCTATCTAAAACATTCAATTACAAAGGAAGAAATCATCATGAAATATATATGTTATACGTATTAACTTATATGCGACAACAAAACAAAACAAAACAAAACCTCCGTTCAAAAAATCCAGTTTCAGTTAAAACATTTCAGAGTAAAGCCATTACTCAATTTTGTAATGTCAGGTTACGCAGACCATACAGTTTTATAAAGGTTCTACCGATTGTTGATGAATGCGCTCACTGTTCGTAAGAGAGAGAGAGAGAGAGACAGACAGACAGACAGACAGACAGACAGACAGAGACAGAGAGACAAACAGACAGACATTTAAATGTAAACAGTACCAGATATTAGACAGATGAAATCGCTGCAATACTTCACAACAATGGTAATAGTTTTCATGTGTTTTGTATAGCAGAGTCTTGGTTAACCGATATGATTCCAGATTCTGATATGTGCATGCCGAATTATGATGCAATCCGATTAGACCTAAAAGCACCTAAGACAACAGGTTTACTTCTGTACCTTGCTAAATCATTAACCTTCAAAAAGAAAAGAGTATCTTGAAAAATACAACCTAGAATCCGTCTGGATATAATTAAATCTTAAGCGCTGTAAGCCAGTAACGGTAGGATTCCTATACAGAAAACCTAGCAGAAACCACCGATTGGTTCGATAGGTTTAATTTAATGGGACTTCCGGGTTCTGCTCGACGTCGAGTAGACAGTGTGTGTTTGGTCTGCATTTATCGTGTATAATCAAAGAGAAAAAGTTATCATCGCTGGTTGAAAATAACCTACACCAAATTACAGTGCAGCAGAGTCTATACGTGTGCAATATTACAAGTAAGTATTCTGTGGAAGAACTAGTAAAGGCGCCGATGTGATTGTGTTCCCCCGCACCGCCGGACACCAGTCATGGCGGCGCCGGATCCAGTCCACGTAACGCCGGTGTTTCTGCTCAACAAACATTGCCAGCAGTGAACGACAAAGAGTATTCGGTGAGTGAAATCTGTGCTGCAGCAGAAAAGTGTTCTGGCTTTGAGACAATTGAAGGGGCTCAGCGAATCGGAGGTTTGTGGAGGCTGTACCCCATCACCATTGAAGCCAGAGCCAAGCTATTGATAAATGGACTACAACTGCGTGGGTTGTTGGTACAACCTAAGGACAAAAATCCGTTCATAATTAGAGACAACACTGGCGCAGATAAAGAAATTCCAGCGACCAAGCTGATAATCAGCAACATCCCCCTATCTGTGTCCAATAATGATATTGTGGGAGACTTGGAAAAAAAAAACTAAATATCAAATGCCGTTCGCGGCTTATTGAAGAAAGGGACAGAGACGCCAACGGGAAACTGACCCGTTGGAAGACAGGCCGGCGATTTATGTACATCGACGTGCCGGCCACCCCACTGCCCAAAAACGAAAAAATGGCACCTTTACTGCCGCACTGTTCCATAGAGAACAGAAGGTGCCAGTGTGCGCGAGGTGCCTTGCGAATGGACACCATGCATCCTTGTGCACAGACAATATAAAATGTAAACAGTGCTACAAAGAGGGGCACAAGGCTGGTGACCCCATTTGTCAGATGACTCCTCCAGCCATGAACACACGCGTGAGTCGTCTGCTAGCAACACGCCTGAAGAGAGCGACAATGAAGAGCGTAGCACCATGCCAACGCTAGGCCTACATCAAGCTAAGCTACCTTTCAGACGCAGTCGCTCCCACACACCCAAGCGGAGGCGCTCACCATCGGATAGCAGACGAACTCCGCCGGACAGAAATGGAAGGAAGGCCCCACGAACTGAGGGCGAGAAAAACAACAAACAGTGAGGAAGACAAACGGCGGCTCAAACCTAAGTGATGGCGTACACAGAAGGAAAGGCGCGCCAACCTAACGCTGCGTCTCACAGTGAATACACCGCTGACGACCTGGCTACGCACACGGACAACGAGAATGACCACGATATCAACATCCCATGAACAGAAAGGACCAAATACGGGCTATAACCATAAAACACCAGAGGACTGAAAAATAAGAAGAAAAGGCACAGCATATTTAACTTTGCAAGAAAAGGGAAACTATGACGTAATCGGATTACAAGAAACACATATTACAACTAAAGAAAGAGGAAGCAGATCAGGGGGAACTGCAGTGGGGAGGGAAGTTATTTTTTTGCCAAAGGCACAGACCATAGCTTAGGTCAAATAATTCTTGTTAGTAAGAAACTCATGCATGAGGCAGAACTTATACACGAAGACGACACAGAGTTATAGTTATTCAAATAAAAAAGGATGCCAGGAAACTACTATTTATCAACGTATATGCACCAACAAATTACCTAAAAAAATTCAATTCTTTGTTCGACTAAGGAAAATTATTGATGAAGTAGGACCAGACAAAACCGACACGTTGATGATGGGCGATTTTAATTCGGTCATGAATAATACAAGTGATATAATATCTGGAGAAAACATAAGATGAAGGAAGTAGAGGCTTTTAATCAACTTCTAATACGTACAGATTTTCATGATATTTGGAGATTACAACATGAGGGGAAACAAAAGAATACACCTGGCATAGAAAACAACCCGTTCATTGCAAGACGAATAGACTACATATTTGCTACTTCATCACTTGTAGCCAATATCGAAAGTTCAGACATTCTGTCAGTACCACTTACAGACCACAGAGCAGTAGAAACCACATTAAAATTCCACAACTTCACAAGAGGTCCTTCATACTGGAAATTTAACAACAGCCTACTCAGGGATGACATATATGTAAACGAAATGAACAACACTTTAGAACAAACAGAGGCGACCCTCTCAAACCTGTCTCCCCACGAAAAATGGGAGCTTATTAAAATGAAAATCAGAGAGCATACAATACAATACAGTCAACACAAAGCTCTAAACAGGCACAGGAAAGAAAGAATATTGTCCAAAAAGCTAAACGAAATAGAAAAACAATTAGGAACAAATCCAAATAACCAACAATTAGAAGCGGAAAAAAATAAGATCAAAGCAGAACTAGAAATCACAACCTTAGCACACGCACACGGTGCCAGATACGATCACGCGCAAAATTTATTGAGAATGGAGAAAAAAATACTAAGTATTTCTTTGCCTTGGAAAAGAACAGAGCAGTAAGTAATACAATCAACATCAATAATTACAAATGATGGGATAGAAAATTGGTGGAACAAAATAGTATTCTGGAAGAGCAGGTACGATTTTATAAATCACTTTATAAACGTGATAACGATCTAAACAATGAGGATGAATCGTACATACACAACTACTTAGGACAGCAAACGCAACACCCAGTACTAAATGAGGACAACAAACAACTATGCGAAGGAAGCATTAGTGAGACAGAAGCAGCTGAAGCTCTGAAAGAGATGAAAAATGTTTCTGCACCAGGATTATGATGGACTAACAACAGAATTCTACAAAGTATTTTGGACAAAAATAAAGACAAGTTTGCTACAATCATTTGA